>JACMIG010000861.1:0-22938 GCA_014805385.1 Levipalatum texanum
CCCCAGCTCTCCTAGTCCCACTCAGTGAACTGCTGAAAATGCATGAAAGTCACGCAGGCCTTCAGTCCACCCGAGACGACTAAGAGAACCATTCAACGGGAGCGCCTCTTTGTCTACTGTGCAGTGGCTTCTACAGTAACCCCAGCTCTCCTAGTCCCACTCAGTGAACTGCTGAAAATGCATGAAAGTCACGCAGGCCTTCAGTCCAAGATGGGTGGTCCAGAATAAATATAGCAGCTTTTACCAGCTATTTTGCAAAATGGATGCGGGAAGCGTTGATATGAATGAATACTTTTGCTTGCTCTTCACGATTGTTTCCGAGCACAGCCTTGGCATTCTGCTGCAGCATGATGGAGACCATGACAGTGATGCCTGACCCCCCTATCGGAGATCCAAGCAGTCATGCTTTAGAGCGAATTCGAAATAATGAACAGGAGGTGGATATTGGAAGGCTTTTTTCGAGAGGTCAATCGCCGCCGTTGCATTCTTCTGCCGAGCCGAGAATTATGTTTCTAGCAGGGGCATGTCTGGAGTAAACGTAGGTCAGGGCCACATCCGAGGGCAGGCCCTTCTGTTCACTTTTAAAAAATCAAGAAAATGGCATTTAAAATGTGTAGGATGTCGAAAAAGTTGAAGTTTGACATTATCGATCGCAGTTCCTATCCAAAATGAATGGGGTCGAATCAATAGTGGTATTTTGGACACATGGGTTTCCTACGCACGCCACACCACGGGTTCCTGCATCCATGGGCAGCACGGAAAGTTATAGGAGAAAAGGTGCTTTCAGTTTATTACGTGCCAACCTAATATCTTGTGGCAGGGCCTTGCGAAGTGCTTATTGCTAAATAGCAATGTTCTTGCTAACTGTAGGTTCAAATGCGGTGAAATATTTCTTCCGAAAAATATTGAACTTTAGTGTAATGAACTATTTATGTAGTGAACTGCACTTCATGGGTGGAACGTGTGTTGCTCCTCGCAATTCACAACTGGCGAGAAGTTAGAACGGGAACATATTTGCACCCGCTGTGGCTCTTTGGAAATAAACCATTGCTCCTTCTCAAAATGGAAGTATCTGAGCTATAAAAAGCTGCCCCTGTCTTGTTGGCGCCAATTTAAGTGTGAAAAATTGAGTGGATCGGTACTATTATCGTGGATCCAATAACGCTGTTATAATTAATAATCGGATTGATTGCTGTTTCCATCGGATAAGTGTACGATGTGCAAGATTCCCGTGGGTGGATCGTCAGTTGTTCATCTGACAAGTGGATAGGAGAAAGGGACAAATGTTCGTCCGCCGCTGCACTTTTTCATTTGTCTTCATCTCTTATTCTCTGCAATTGCAGCGACTCTCCCACCCTGTGCCCAGACACCTCTTCCCTGCCGCTGATTCATTGGCCGTTAGGAGAGCGTCAGTGTACGCCGCAACAAGCAACTTTCCTTCTAGATTGTGGTGGAACAGAGCTATTTGGTTTATCGTTCCATCGCCCTTGTTAAACGGAACAACTTCCGAACCACCACAATATTCTCGAATCCTTTATGGCATTTCATTTTATCTAACTCTTCTCCTTCTGCTGATTTTGGCGGATCCACGACATTCCAGTGTACTTGTTTCAGATGTGCACTGCAAAGGAAGACGGAGGAGTGCCGGACGACGAATTCCGCGACTGTCATTGCTCAATCTACTTTGAGCTATTTGGTATTAAATCCTATTTAACTGTAAATTAACATAATGTTGATCGAAATGAGTGCGACACCCAGTTGATCACAATTAAAAACTTTTTGAGAGTAGAATGCGATGAAAAATTCACCAGACGTTTTCGGAGTTGTCTGACTATTTGAATTCATCAATTTTGTGGAGTTGTAAAAGGGGAATGTTCAGGTGAGGGAGATCGCAACCCCCATAATCTCGCCTGTGGCCACACCTTCTGTCGCTCGTGTATCGAGGCCCTCAAGCGGCCAGCGAATATGGAGCATTATTTCCGGATTCCCTGTCCCGAATGCCAATCTGATTTTACCTACCGAAGTGTCCATTTGACCGTTAACTATCGCATCAAGGGTAAGTTCGTGTTAATGAACGTGAGAATCGATATTTGTGCAGGAGTGGCTGAAAATTACGGGAAACGGGTGAAGTGCTCCGCTTGAGGGCGGCACGAACGTAAAGACAACATAACCGTCTGCGTCACCGACAATCACCAGGTTTGCATGAATCGAAATTATGCAATCTGAGCTTTTTTCCAGATCCTCTGTGTGGGATGTGCCTTTCGTAACCACCGCACTCACGAACATATGAGTTACAAAGAATACTTTCTGTTCAAGGTTGGCCCGCAGTCGTTAGATCCCGAAAAATAATGCTTATTTAGTCCCGGACGGAAATGGCTGACAAAGTGTCGTCAACAAGGAGCGAAATGGCAAATGCAAGAGAGCGACTATTGCTCAAGTTCAAAATGATGAAGCTC
Source organism: Levipalatum texanum (assembly GCA_014805385.1). Lineage (NCBI taxonomy): Eukaryota > Metazoa > Nematoda > Chromadorea > Rhabditida > Diplogasteridae > Levipalatum > Levipalatum texanum. Next base: position 2,457 of record JACMIG010000861.1, read on the forward strand.
GTAGTGCAGAATCTCGAGGAGCACCTGAGTTCTGATGATCTGCCGGATGACATCGATGACAAGATCGACGAAATCATTTCTACCGAAAATGCCGAGGTGAGATACTAATAGTATGTTATAACTTGCCGGAATATTCGCTGTAGAAACTCAACACGCGCGTTGACAAGTTCAAGTCAACATTTATTGGCAAGCTGGACGTGCTTCTGTCAGCTGTGGAAAGCGTGATTAAGGAAGGAATGGTTAGTGATCAGAGCTAGATATTCATGCTGGAATAACAACTGGTCGATAGTCTATAAATGCGGATATTTAACATTCGTGTCGTATTCAGATGCAAAACATCGCATACGAAATGGGCAATTCCGGTACTTCACAACTGGAGCAGTGCACCCACTCTTCGGTAATTTGTTTATTCGTGGCCATTTCTGCTTCTTGTTTCAGGCGCGCTTCGTCAAATATTCTTGCTGCACACAGTGGTTCAAGTCTTGCATGGAATGCGGTACGAAAAATGTGGAAGGAACTCTTCACGATCCTGAATGCATCAACTTCAATTAGGTAATTGTGGATAACTATGAACGTACCTAAATAAGGTATGAGCATAAATGAGCATAAATGAAGAATAAGATGATTACTAAGGAATAAATGAAGAATAAGGTAGAATAAGCTAACTATTTACTTATGAAGTCTGAGGAATAATGAACTATGAGCATTATTTAAGTATTCAACATTTTAAAGCATGAGTATAAATAAAATATGTTACAATGAAGTATGAGCATTAATGAGGACAAATTAAGAATAGGGCATCATGAAGTATGAGCATGAATGAAGAATAATGGTGTAGGAGCATAAATGAAGAATAATGAAGTATGAGCACAAACGTAATTTGATGGCACATTATAAATTCAAGGTCTGATATAAACGTTCGTTGAGTTTGATGTGAATTTCCGTTGGACTGTTCTTCTTTCGTTGTCTCGCTGTCAGGACTAGGGTGAGGTGGTGGGTAGTGATGAATGCTTTTTCCTAGACGATCTTTTTTTGCATTGAACTAGCTACTTTTTGTTCCTTGGATATTCATTTCTGTCGCCATTGTCATCAGGCGATCTAGATGATATGCCAAGAAATGTGGATTTCAAATAGTGTTCAAATTCAGTATTTATATCATAGTGAATGTTTGTACGACTTTGTAGCTCCTTCACACGATGCAAATTTTGGCATTATAAGATAACTGCCTCTGTCTTGTTAGCGTCAATTTGTGCTTGATAAATTCATTGGATGGGTACTCTTATCTTACAACAGCTGTTAATCTGATGGAAGACGGGGAGGAGGAGAGGGAGGAGCGGAGGAGGAGGAGAGGGAGGAGTGGAGGAGGAGGAGGAGGAAGAGGAGGAGGGTAGGATGAGGAGCGGGGGGCATGATGGACCACTGCTACCCTTCTCCTGCACTTTTCGTTTGTCTGCATCTCTGCCTCTCCGCGATCTTCGTTGTCTCTGACGGCGCTCAGGCGGTTAACGAGAAGCAGGAGGGATATACCTCATCCTCCCTCATCTCTCTCCGTCTCCTCGTCCCTCCTCCTCCTCTCCTCCAGCCCATCCCTCAGACTGGGTTCCTGACAGGCGTCGATCTCCAATTTCATGTTACTCCTCAAGTTTTGATGTTGCTGAACGTAGAGGCCATTTCATCGATCCGAGTCTGCGAGGCTTCTAGTGAGCGCATAATGTAGTTCCAAACGTGCCCCAATTGTGTTCTGCTTTAACTGTTCTTTCTTCAATTTTTTCGAAATGATTTTTTTCGTCGTCTGACTGCTCAGATGCTGTGGAGCGATCTCCGAAGGCTTCTAAGAATCCCAAGAATCAAAGGCTCTATGGAACTGCTACGATATTGTTTGACTGCAAACCTCGCGCAAAGTCACGTGCGCGCTGTAGTTCGGAGTCGGATCAATATTTCCCCATCTTCCTCATTTGTACTTGATCAAGTGTTATTATTCTTTTTATCTATTGTCCAAATGGCGGCTCACTTATTGTCCGCAACAACTGTCTGTGTTATTTTCGTCGTGACTGAATCATATTCGATCTCCGAATTGTTGAGTTCGCAATACTCGCTCTCCCAAACTGATCACGCTGGCGAAGGAAAACGCAATACTTGCTCTATATTACCAATTTGGCTAGGAAGGGCTCTGATACCATTTCCCACGTCGTTTTAGAGCCAAACAAGTCGGAGAGGGTACATTGTTCCCATGCTAGCGCGGGTTCCCGACAATACATATGTTTAGTTGTGCATTTCCCTCCCGTTTCAGTCATGTAAAATGCCCTGTTTGTATCGTCTCTGACATAATCTGAAATTCATCGATTCCGTTGCGCGCGTGGTCGTTATTCGAGATTCCTTTGAATAGGATAACCCTAATAGCGGCCTGATTGCAGACTTGTGGAAAGTCCGCAAATCAACAGCTCAGGACGATGGTGAAGTGATTCTTCGCTGTCGCGTGAAATACCAATTCGTCCCGTAGTTTTCGTAAGTTTCAGATTTGAGGATTTGAATAAGTTTCGCCTCAAACTCTAAAAATGTGGATTAGAAAACACGCTTAATGTGAAGTTCACAAGGCTTTTTCACAGAAATTTGAGATGGAAAATATCGATTGGCATCGATTTATTTGATCTTTGATCTTTTGCAGGTGATGCGGCATGAAGCCACAGAACGTGCGTACGCTCTCACTCATCGTCTGCACACTAACTTATCTCTTCGTCGGCGCCGCCGTCTTCGATGCCCTCGAGAGCGACCACGAACTCAAGACGGTACGTCGAGCAAAAGAAGAGCGCTGGCGGGGACTAGAACCCGACATCCAAATCATTACCTGCGCTTGCTACAGCTGCGCTATTCCGATCCTTTTCCATGGTTTTACTTTGCGAAGCTATGTTGGATTCCATCACTAGTTCCCGGCAGTTGTGCTATCCACAGGAGTTACTACTCTGAACGATTTAGTTTGCCTACGCGAAAACTACATCTATGTTTCACGGCGTTTACTTTTTCGTTCATCGAGTCTTGTTTTTCAATCTTCCCAGCTCATATGGTTCCAAAACTAAATGCCGTACCTTGACAACACAAAGTCAAAGTCAGTTCATCCAACAGAACTTATTGACTGAAGGCATTGTGTACTCTAGGGGAACGACTGAACGTTAGTATTAAATTTCCGGTTCCGAGCGTAGCAAATATTTCCTCCTCCAAGATCCCAGCGTAGAGATCAAACGGGGTCGTTCGCTATTTGCAGTATGATCGGACAGTCTCGGTCGGCCTTCGTTCTCACCCTCATCCTCTCTCTTCTCTCTCTCTCTCTCTCTCTCTCTCTCTCTCTCTTCTCTCGAACGCTACTCATTACCACTCGGCCGTTCGAGTAGGTTGAGGCTCCGTCTGTTTCTCCGGCGTCTCGCTGACTCTCCGAACCTCGTGCCTTGCTCCGGCCCTTCAACCCCTCGCCTCCTCCTCCTACTCCTACTCCTACTCCTACCCTCTCCCTCCTCTTCCTCTCTCTCCCTCCTCCTCCTCCTCCCCTCCTCATCCTCCTCCCCCTCCTACCCCTATCCCCAGTGTAAGACTGAGTGGGATGGACCTGCTCCCGGGCCCGCTCGCCCTGAGTACATGAAATATCTCTCCACCCTGCTCCGAGGGGCTTTCGGGGTGGTGGGCGAATGGAGAGGGAGAGCGTGGAGAGAGGAGAGAGGTTAGAGAAGCAGACAGTGGACACACGCCGATCTCATCTGAAACATGTCGGAATTACGCTTCATGGTGGAAGCAAATGGCCGTTGGGAAATTGAAGAACCGATGTGTACCGTGATGCGGAGAGAAAAACTACACATAATAAAATGCAAAGCTACAGCTTACAAAAGATTTTGAAAGTGGAGACCGGATAGGCATAGGTAGAAAGACCATTAGCACCTCGTTTGGGTGCCCACACAATTTACAGACGCGCGGAAAAGTGAAAATTGGTGCCTATGAAATAGGCCTTGTAAGCACCTTCAAGAATCGTTTTTCACTCCAACTCGCAAAGACCGATAAATTCTTGTAAAAATGCGTTCAAATTGGCAATTGAGAAAGAGCCGAGGAGAAACATCCCGTGAAAAATTGCAGCGCAAGATGTCCAAGGCCGCCAAGGACAAGGTGCAGGCGCAGTATAACATATCCAACGGCGACCTCGCTGTTCTCGAAGTATGTTTATTTAATAAAATAAATTTAAAAATATAATTAAAAAAAACTTTTTTTATCATTTAAATATAAATATGTAATACAAATTATTAATTCTATTTTTCAGGATGCCATAATGAAGTCGATCCCGCACAAGGGCGGCTATCAGTGGAAGTATACGGGGGCACTGTACTTTGCGACTACTGTGATTACGACTGTTGGATACGGCCACTCCACGCCCATGACCATAGGTACAGTTGCTTTTCTTATTGTCGGAGAGTTACCACATATGGATGTTAGACTCTTCGGTTTTCTCAAGAAGTTGTTACAAAATTTGGAACTCAGAGAAGGACAGACTTAGCGAGAGTTTCACGCCGAAAAAATATTTCTGCAGGCGGCAAAATGTTCTGCATCTTTTACGCTCTTGCCGGCATCCCTCTTGGACTCGTGTGCTTCCAGAGCATTGGTGAGCCTTTTTTGCAAAAAGTTTTTGATATTGATTTAAAAATTAACAAAAAACATTTTCTATTGATAAAAATTAGGAAAATATAGAAAATGAAAGATTTAAAGGATGAGTTTTAGGTGAGCGCGTCAACACAATAGCAGCAAAGATCATTCGCATGATCAAGGGATGGTGTGGACGCGATCAGAAGGTTAGAAACATCAAACCGTGATATTACACTGGGTACTTCGTGTTTTCATTCGGGCTATGCAAAAAACATATTATGTTTCAGGAATAACAATATGGGACAATTGTTAGCGGCAATATTTGAAAGTGCAAAGTGAAAATACGTTATGTTTCAGGGAAAACGAAAATAACTAGGCCACTTTTTAGCGGCAATGTATCGCAGGAACAATTGAAGAGTTTGATTGAAGAAAGATTGGTGCTCCAAGGTTGATCCGCGATCGCTTATTCAGGTCATGATTCCTTCTTGTAGGTCACTCAATACGATCTTCTCTGTGTGTCGGGCGGACTCGGCTCATTTCTCACCTTCTTCGGGGCATTCGTCTTTTCCAAGTGAGTTTCACCCAAATAATAATATCTGAAAGTTAAAAGACTATCAGTTGTCAGAGATTTCCCAATTTACAAAGAAAACCATGATTACTTTTCTGTCAAAAAAATCAAAATAACATTAGCGTTTCTAAACTTCTTGAATCTGCCCGAATTCCAGCAACGAGGGCTGGTCGTACTTTGATTCTGTGTATTACTGCTTCACGACACTGACGACTATTGGTATGATTGATGCATTTATTTTGGCACAAGAGCGTTGTCTTTATTTGGCCCGGTGCAAAGATTCATAAACATATTTCAGGATTCGGAGACTTTGTTGCATTGCAACAGCACGGCGCCCTGCAGAGTCGACCGAGGTTCATTTTGCAAGCATTCCTATGCTCATTGTGTTTTATGAAGGTTCTTTTGTATTTCAAGAAAAACTTTAATGCAAACAAGGAGACTGTAAAACTAGGATGCGGAAGTAAAAACTAGGAAAAAGTTAAAAGCCTTGGGTCAAGAAAGCTGATCTTTGAACTTTTCAGATACGTAATATTCTCGATCGTCTTCATTCTCTTCGGCCTTACCGTAATCTCGGCAGCGATGAATCTTCTCGTCCTACGCTTCCTCACAATGAACACGGCCGTGAGCATGCCTTTTATTTTGTTCATTGACATCATTCAATGATGTTGGCTCCAATATGAACTAGGCATGATGTTTTCAATTATGGCCATAGATGGACCTCACTCGCTACATCGAAAATGTGAAGCAGCGAAATGTTGAAGATCGATTATTTTCTCTAATTTTAGAGAGCCTATTAACGTAGTGTGAAACATATTATTGCAGTTACTAAAGCAAACAAACAATAATTACCATGGAATTTGAACTTAATATATTTTTTCAGGACGAGAAACGCGATCAGCGCGAGGCAATGCTCGCAGCGAGGGGACTCGTGAGGTGGGGGGAAAGATCAAAGATCATATACAAACTATACCAAAGTTCAAAGAACAAAGATCAACCCTGCTCCCTTTCAGGATCCGCAAATCTTCGCGGGAATCGGACGAAGAGACGTCAATCGTGCACAGGGATGATGTTTCGGTTAGCGATAATTGATGGTCTTTGGAATGCAAAAGACAATGCGATTGAATTGCAAACAATCCTTTCGAGATATTATACCCGTGTATCATATTTGAAATCGGGAAAATTGAGACGTTTCAAATGCAGAAAATGGTATGTTTCAGCGTCGCAGCAAACTGTCCGATTTGTAAGCAGTTGTAATTAAAGTGTTTTCGTCTCAGAGCACATCAAAATATTATTTTAGCAAAATTTCTGTTCTTGTTGAATCAAAGTCCCTTGCAGACAGTCTCGTGTTCGTGCCACGCGGGCGGTCGTGAGAGCAGTCACCGCAGCAGTGTCAGACAGAGGCCCTTTTCCTTCAAGCGCCAGCCCTCCTCCGCCCGCCAACGACTCGCCTTCCACTCATCTACAGTACCCCCCACACCCTCATTCACTGCACCGCCCTGAATTACGCGCCAAATTCAGTATTGCCGCAAATTTCCCGCTCATCTTTTTCGCTCCACCATTTATTTCATGGTATTTTGCTCCTTCCTTGCTATCATTGATTGTTTCCAGTTACTAACCCATTATTCCACACATTTTCTGACCAACAATATTCTTTTCGCATGAAGACAGCGCGCCCCGACTGTAAATGTGTTTCAAAAACATTTATAAAAAGTCTCTGCACGCTGTTTTCGGGCAATTTTCCGCCAATTCCATATCAAATTTTCATTTTTTGAGCATTCATCGATTTCGTCCCTTTCCCGATTCTTCCCATTTTTCTCGGAATTTTATCTTCATTGACATTTTGTCCATTACGATTTCACGATAAACGTGGCACTTATACAACGATCACAGAGATACTTATAGGGGAGTAAACAACATTCCCAGTCTTCGAGCACGGACGCAACAATTCCACTCATCCGGCCAGCCTGGTCGTGAGAAATATTTTATTCAGTAAGTAAAACATTCAGCAGGTTGGCGAAAAATACTTCGAATTTTCGACAGAAAGAGCGGGAACTTCGATAACAGGGGAAAACGAAACCAAATCACTAATTCAATACTCAACACGTACATTAAATTGGATAACTCTACCTTTTTCCATGGATCCATTCAGAATCTCAGCACCCTCAACTACTATCCCAACAATTGTGCACAGCTCAGATACATCGGTCTCCAGGTACATATCCTCGTTTTTAGAATCCGTGCAGAAGTGCCAGCGGCCTTCCATCACCGCAGCGCGATTTTTCTTCACTTGCATAGGAAAATCAATCTAAATACCGACATTGCGGTTGCCATTCAGAAAATTTCCGCAAAGATCGTAGTTCCATTACAAGCAGTCATAGGAACCCATCCGTGTAAGAATCGACCGGTTTTCATCACAGGGGTGCACAGTTGTAGTGTTTGCCACGGCCGGTTCAGCTCTTGATCAGAGGTAGTGTGAAGAGGGACTATTATCAAGGTCCACAACATTTGTCAAAAATATTCGTTCCGCATTTATAAATGCGGTTACGCAACGTCCTATGTGTTGATTCAAAGGGGTAAGAAAAGGCCAAAAATCAACGCGTTGCGGTGCAAATGCGTCGGAATACACATGAGCGCACTTCTCGCGCTCTGTTTGTCCCCTCTTGCCAATTATATAGGCCAAAAGGAGGAGTGAAATAGGCGCAATTTGGTGAGAGCGTAGATGAGCAGTGCGCTGGTAAGAATCCCGGCGCGTTTACACCACTACGAGTATATTTATATTTGGTTTATATTGTCATTTTTGAATCGATCGATGAGAAGGTTGAGTGACAGTAGTGAATATAGCGGAACGATTTTAAGTTGTGTACCCGAGAAATATGACACCTTGATTGGCCGGATTTGAATAGCAAGACGGAAAAGTTCTGAAGTCAAACGGATGTCACAGGGTCCCTCAGGACTTTCCATAATAATTTTCAACTTTTTCACCTTTTTTCACTTACTTCATAGTAGTAGTAGCTGTATAAGTCGTCGCTGTGCCAATGCCATGAAAGTTGTCGAGGAAGCTTCTGTAAAAGAGACGTTACCCAAGGTATGTATCTACCATGAATATTTGGTATAAATCTGTAGATCCCGTTGACGCGTTCACTTTTTAGCTTGATACAGAATTTATCGTGAACAGAAAATGAACCATAAATATCATAGAGTGAGCGTCGCAATGTGAGAAATCGGAGGCGGAAACTACGTGTTTTGCATCTTTTACTCCTATAAAAACTTTGGACTACCATCGAACGAATAATTTGTAAAAGCTTGGTTCATTTGAATCGCTCTCACATCACGAAAGAACATTTTCGGAAACCATACAAGAACGAATTAACCTCGAGCCAGGCCATGTCCTCGGACAGCTCCTCAGCGTTGGTGAAGACTAGAATGCGCACGCAGCCGAAGTCTGACTCCATCACAATGAAGATCTGAAAAAATGGTAACGTTCTGATAACGAATCCCTGTGAAGGGGATCCTTATGGATCTCTGAAAATTACCGTCCCCGTGTGCCCATGAAAATATTGATTTGCAACTGTACTGTGGCTGTTAGTGGCTTTTAATAACTTTAATTTTTGAATTTTGATATTGAAGTGATCAATATTTTCTCACGGATAAATACAAGCAAATGACAAAAAATTCGTTACCTGCTCATTATAAAAGTAATTTGTTTGTCTGTCTGTTAGTGTATGAGTCACGTTAGGCTGATGAGAAAAAATCAAACTCTAATATTTTCTATTTTTCTTCAAAAAATGTTTTTCTCAACATCAATTTTTCGCAGCGTTCACCCACCGTTAGGCGGAATAATCAATTCAGACACTCCATCCAATTTGGCTCACTAGCACACTCGTACATTTCATTCGAAATTTATTTTCGCAGTCCCAATCCAACAGATTCAAAAACAAACAAACAATTACAGTTGGGTAGTTCAGGACGTTTTCTATATATAGCATCTATCGGTGCCTTCCGAGACGTTTTCCGAACAGGACTGAAAAATCATTAACATACCTCTCCCAAAGGTAGACCAGCCGTCCGCAGTGACAGAAGTTTGAGAACCTCCCTGGTCGAAATTTTCTCGACGAGCTTTACAAGAAGAGAAGGGCATGCGGACACAGGGATAGTCTGGATAAAGCGTCTCTGAAGTCAAAATACATGTGCAAACATTTAATTCTGCATCTCACCGCCATGTCGAAAAGAAGGTACTTGTCCGCGCTGAGGATCCATTCTTTCTTGACATCGATGTCATCAGGAATCGGCAGTGACTCCATCCGAGCTACTAGCAAAGGAGCATGAATTCGATCGCCCATGGCGAGCGCCATCACAGATTTTCCTGTGAATCAAGCATAATAAGCTTAATTTCAAAAATACTAACCAATTTCGACTGGCATTCCTTTTTGCATAATGTTACGCAGAAGACGAAGCTCCTGGCAATGATGACTTTGTGAAATTTGTTCATGAACTATCCGAACCTCAGCAGTGAAGGAATCCACCGGTACAAAATCCTTGCATCCCTCAGCGAATGAAGAGTAAAGTTGTGAGCAGAAAAATTCCGAATGAAGGCTCAGTACCTGAAGGCGCTCGTTAGATTAAAATTTATGCTCCTGCAAAACCTCTCGAGAGAATTGAAAATCTATTTCTTCTGTACGAAGTGTGACCGACGAAAGAGGGAAAAGGCGGCTAAAAGCGATCAATAACTTAACGAAAAATCCAAAAGCATGAACAAACCTTGCCACATTCGCACGCGAATATGTCAAGCAAACGGCGACCCGAAAGTTTGTAATGTTTACAATTTTTCCGCCTGCGATTAAATTCTGAATTGTCGTAGTGCCCTTAACGAGTATTGAGTGAGCGTTTTCGGCAAGAAATGACAAACATGTAAGAATTCGTTGACGTCCGCGCCAGTGAGATGAGAAATGATGCCGTCGAGTCGAAGATAGGCCGTGCCACCAGATGGAATAGTGAGAGGGACATCACTCGAGACGGATGGAGCATCCTGGAAACACGGATTAGTTTATTTGATAAAGCAAGGAATACTGGCAATGTTTAATATTTTACGGACAAACCTTTTCCTTCCCTCCGTGGATGGTTGCCAGTAGAGTCACTGCCTCGTTTTCGTCCACTGCATCTCTTCCATCGGTAATCTCCAGTAGAATCGGAGGATCGGAGGCCAAAAACGATGCGCGCAGCCTGACAATCAATAAATATTATTTACTGAAACAGCTCCTGGATTGCAAGAAATGCAGTATCCTATGCGACATAGAAAAAGATGAGAGAATTATAAAAATCGACTCACTCCACTCCTTCTGCCGTCGATACGCGCAAACGAACCAACGAGTCTTGAAACAGAAGGCACTTTTCCGATTCAGCCATCGGCTAAAGGATACCGCTGATTTCTTCCGCACATAGCAATAATTGTTCGAGAATTGAGGGATCGGCTGATACGCAAAACAATCGAAAACAACAAACAAAAAGGGAAACAATCAACAGAAGCAGGTGCAGCTCTAGTTGTTCAAGCCTCGCACTGTATCAGTTTGCGATTCGGTTACTGTAGTGTTGCAAACTGATTATTTCCGGGTGCGTGGAATTTACGGAATAGATCCGGATGTAGCCACAACACTGATCTATAAATCATCATTGAATAAGACCATGATTAAGTTTAGGTTTCCCGCTGTATTCTGATTTTCATTCTCTCCCAGACCTCCACTCCGACCATTTTGAAAAGCAGTCAGAGTTCTTTATTTAATTCCCATTTTGCCTTAGCTAGGGCGCGCCTTTTTCCTTTAATTTTAGAGAACCTATTTACGTACTGTGAAAGATATTATTGCAGTTACTATATAAAGCAAACAAACAATAATTATCATGGAGTTGAAACCGAACATAATTCGTTACAGTACGAGAAACGTGATCAGCGTGAGGCAATGCTGGCTGCGAGAGGTGGGGGAAAAGATCAAAGATCAAAGAGCAAAGATCAACTATAAACTTTAAAATACCACCATTCAAAGATCAAAGACCAATCCAGCTGACTTTCAGGATCCGCAAATCTTCTCGGGAATCGGACGAAGAGACGTCCATCGTGCACAGGGACGATGTTTCGGTTAGCGGTAATTGATGGTCTTTGGAATGCAAAAGACAATGCCATTGAATTGCAAACAATCCTTTCGAGATATTATACCCGTGTATCATATTTGGATCGGGCGTATCGAGAAGGTAAAAAAAGTCGAATTTGTAAGTTTCACCGTCGCAGAAAACTGTCCGATTTGAATGCAGTTACAATTCCGGACGGATTTCGTCTATCTACACGTCAAAATATTATTTTAGCAAAATTTCTGTTCTTGTTGAATCAAAATCCCTTACAGACAGTCTCTTGTTCGTGCCACGCGGGCGGTCGTGAGAGCAGTCACCGCAGCAGTGTCAGACAGCGTCCCTTTTCCTTCAAGCGCCAGCCCTCCTCCGCCTGCCAACGACTCGGCTTCCACTCATCCACAATACCCACTACACCCTCATTCACTGCACCGCCCTGAACTACATGCTAAATACAGTATTCCCGTGAGTTTTCCCGGCCACCTTTTTCGCTTTACAAATTGATTTATGGTGTTCTGTTCATCCCTGGCATCTTTAATTGTTTCCAGTTACCATCCCATTATTCCGCATATTTTCTCTGACCAACAATATTCTTTTCGCATGAAGACAACGCGCCCCGACTGTAAATGTGTTTTTTTAATTGTAGAAGAAAAAACATTTTTAAATCAGTCCCTGCGCGCTGTTTTCGGGCAATTTTCCGCCAATTCCATATCATTTTTCATCGCCTTTTGAGCATTCGTCGATTTCGTCCTCTTTTCCGATTCTTCTTGATTGATGTTTTGAATTCTTAGAACACTCTGTTATTTTTTCCCGGAATTTTATCTTCCTTGAACGTTTGGCCATTATGATTTCACGATAAAACAGGCACTAATACAAGCGGCAGAGAGATGATTCTGTGGGAGTACTCTACCTTACGAATTTTCGAGTACGGAGGGAACAATTCCGCTCATCCGGCCATCCCGGTCGTAAGGAATGTAAAGCGAACGAGTCGGGAACTTGTTGATTTTGGTCCAAGGAAGAAGTGAGTTTTTCAAGTGAGTTTCACACCCAACAATAGATGTCCTCAGAAGTCTAGACGTCCATTATACACGCGCTAGTCAGTGGAATTACAAAAAGATAACAAGAACAAACCCACAATTGAACAGCGATGGAAGGAAGGAGCGAAAAATGGAGCACACATTTTGTTCCATCTTTTCCTGTCTGTGTCCTTGTACATAATTCACCCTTGAACATTAATCAAATTCCGATTTTTCCTCCGTTTACTTTGGTCCAAGGAAGAATGTTTTTCCTAGAGAAACCTGTTTACTATATTTTGTTCGAGAAAGAACTAATTTTCCAAGTGAGTTTCACACCCAACAATAAATGTCCATGTAAGTGTAGGCGTTCAATGTGAGTTCCTTGTATGCACGATTTGATTTTGCCTTTCAAGCTCCACCGCCGTTATTGATATTGCCAAGAGCCCACTAGGTGCAAATACCGAGTACGCGCGTCACAAATTCCGCTGTGATTATAGCCAGGCGACAAGGATTTGGATGCCGTCGTTTTCATGACGTTGTCTAGGGATCATGCTGAACTGCTGTGCCAAAAATCGGCTCTTGAAACCTTGACGTTACTCTGATATGAAAGTCATTGTTCGCTAACTGCAGTAAGTACATTGTCACGCCCGTGGGATCGATGCCGTATTGTCCGGGTGTAGAAGGAGAACGATTCGGGTGCCCGACAATGCCAACCTCTTTGGGATTGCCTTCTTCATTATTCTCCTCGTTTCCGGCGATTGTAGAGTGCACAAGCAATTCTAACTTATCGATCGGGAGGCAAAATGTCAGCTTCCCATTTCTCTGCGTCCTCAAAGAGTTTGTTGTTCGAATTTTGCAGGCTTCGGTTGGAATCCAGGTCCAACTAGCATGCAAAATTTCCGCCTCGTAGCCCTTTTTGTTCCGGAGATACAGAGGAGGACTATGAGATAAACACAGTGTCGCGGAACGGGAAATTAGAATTGCTTGGGCGCTTGACAATAGATCGCCCTTGAACATTCTTCAAATTCCGATTTATCCTCCTTCAACATTTGTCCATTATCATTGCACAATAAAAACTGGCACTGGTACGAGAATCGGGCACTATCAGGAATACGAAACAAAAATTAGACTATTTCAACACGAACTCTTACAACGAAAGAAAACCGAATACAACTTTGCTATCCCAACATGCAACATAACTTTGGCGAGCAAATAAATTTGGAATGCACAACGATCAGTGAAGAAAAATGGGGGGCAAGCATTTCTAGGAAATTTCAACGAATGTCCCGAAAACTAATCAAAATTCAAGAACTATTTTTTCCGCTTTAATTTCGGGACTTTATACTGATATAGATTCTATGATGAGCCGGAAAAGAAGGGGAAATATGGCGTGAAGCACAGCAGAATCTCGAGAAATATTTGAGATCGAAGATGGGAAATTTCGTTTGTAATTATCGATCGACGAAAACTGAGGACTGAAAAACGGAATAGTGAAGAAAAGCATCGGGTTTTGCAAAATTTTGTTAGATTAATCTTTGAACTTTGATCTTTGCTTTCCGTATTCTTTCACCACACTCGACATTTCTTCTCTGGATTCATAGGAGATCCAAGGGGACAGTTGAAGGCGCGCGCGAAATCCACCGAGTTCGAGAGGGGACCCTTGACGCTGAAACGAAATAATTTATCTATGCTTTTATTGTCCCTAAAAACTTTTCGTCATTTATTTGCCTCATGCAAATAAAGTTTGACAGCAGGCTGGAATGTTGCTAGCGGTGCCTATTTTTGTAAAGTATGTTTCAACAACAACCAAATATTTGATTCACAGAAGGTTGTGTGATTTATGCCACAAACCGAATGGGTCCAGGCGAATGTTCGGATGTCCGCAGCTTTCGCACGGCTTCCTTATCGTTCATGGTTCCGCACCAGATCTGAACACGGGATAGCATATTCACAAGGGAATCCGGCAAGAGCGCAAAGGGCATCAAGATCGTAGAATTATTTGGCGTCTTGGAAAAGTTGTACTACACCCGGTATCAAACCCGATGAGTGGTTGGAGGGCCGTCCAAACCTGTGCGTAGTTGAGGAAGAATAGCTGGTCGTGGGTGAGGTTGACGCCCGGCAGTCGCGGAGGCGTCGAATGAGACTGCTCGTACTTCTTGAAGGCTCTGGAAAGAATATTGATTCGGGTGGTTTGAATGATTTTGATGCACAAGCTGCCATCGTAACATTAATTTGTCAGGGGTAAATTCGGAATGATATTCCGAGCTGTGAAACTCAATGCATTACAATTAGGGTTGACAAAGGGAGTCCGATCGCCTCCCTCTCCCTCGTCTGTCTGGAGTCAGAGAGGAAGGCGACGAATGAATCGACTCTCGACTCGAGGGAGTCTGTCTCGAGACTGACTCTTAAGGGAGTCCTTAAAGGAGTCCAGTCAAAGAATTTTCACGAATTGCGTGGACTCCTTTAAAGAAGGAGTGGGAGCAACTACTCTGATTACGGTCATTATGGAAATCGAGACCAGACACAGGCCAAAGTGCAAGTGCACTTTGGCTAGACACAGGCCAAAAGTGCATTTTGGCCCCAATGGCCCCAGCTATTTTGCAGACACGGAATGTTGCTGCTACTCCTCCTTTAAGGACTCCCTTAAGAGTCAGTCTCGAGACAGACTCCCGCGAGAGTCGATTTCGAGACAGACTCCCTTTTCCATCTCGATCGACCGGTATCGAGGGAATCTTGATTTGTAGACTCCCTTCGTCAACCCTAATTACAATGCTCAAGGATGAAATGATGAGCCTCATATATAAGAGGGGTGAATCTAAACTTAGCAAAAAATCCCCGGGATTGGGATAGTTTCTCCAAAGTCATACAGAAATCCCAGGGATTTCTGTGGCGCCGCAGAAATCCCTGGTATTGCTGTATGACTTTGGAGCAACTATCCCAATCCCGAGGGTTTTTGCTATGTTTAAATTTTTCCTCTTATATCATTTTTTGCCATTCTTCAGTTGCCCTATGAGGAATTTTTTCGACTGATTTTGAGGATGTTTATAAATTTTGACCGTTCTTGCCAGTGATCAAATTTAACAGATCAATGTCGTCTAATATTCTGTTTGGTGAAACTCATTTCATCTTCCATTTCTTCTATTCCTCTTTTCCCCTCCTCACTTGTATGCCTGCTTGAGTCCTCCATTATCAGCGATGTTCTCTCCCTTTGTACTCCGTCCGTTGATCGCCAGACCGATCTGCTTCAGGGTGTAGCCGCTAAAACAGTTGTTAAAAAATATTTTTTACAATTAATTTTGTGTGCACACCTGTACTGCTGTTCGATGCACTGCGCCTTGTGCTCGAACTTGGCGATGGTGATGTTGTCCCACCACTGTCGGATATTTCCGACGTTGTCGTACAGACGGCCTGAAAAAGAAAAATTCGAAAATCAATAAAACAAAAATTCAAATGATTATTAGTTTTGTGTTGTAAAATTCAAATTGCTGCACGATTTGTGTCAATTTATTTTGAGAACGAATAAATTAATAATCGATAAATAAAAATAACCCCGATCATCGAATCCGTGCGTGATTTCGTGTCCAATAACGACGCCGATTCCGCCAAAGTTCATGGAGGACGGGAAGTGCTTCGAGTAGAAGACCGGCTGCAGGATACCCGCAGGGAAGACTGCAGAGTTATGAAGTGTGTAAAGTACAACCATGTCCGATTGAAATCCAACAAACAGACAATCTATTATTTTAGCTGTGAAACATACCGGGAAAATGATGCAAAGTTGGGTAAAAAATGGCCCGTTCATAGATGGAATACAAATAAGCACTTACTGATCTCATTGGTGTTGGGGCTGTAGAAGGCGTTGACGAGCGCCGCTCCCGCCACCCATCTGTATGTTTTATTCTTTAACTTTATCTTTCCGAAGCAAGGAATATTATTTTCGAAGACCACATCTTTTCATTGTCTTCGCTGTGAAACTCAAAGCGAGTTTTGGGAATTGGAGAGTTGAGTGGGGACCAATCGATTGGCGAGCACCCGGAGCGTTCTAATTTCCACATCCGGCAAAAAAACAAAGAACTGCGTGCGCTCTTGATCTTTTCAAACCCCATTCCCGGGTCGATTGAATTTCATCGATCGCAAAACGGCAGATCAAAGCGCAGTATCAGCAATTGATTGGAAAGCTCCTTGGTTCTCGATGATGCAGTACCTTTCGCGATCGACGACCTGAACGATGCGCTCGAGGACGTCCCTCTGGTACATTTCGTAGAACTTGAACTTGGTGCGGTAGTAGTCACCGGCGTAGACGACGAATGAGGAATATTCACTGAAGATGGTGTGGGAAACGTCGTCGTTTAACAATTATGGTTTTCTATTGTTATGTTTTCGACGTGCATTGCTCTCAAGATCAAATGGTGAAGTTTAAATCCGGTGTGAAGCGTAACAGCGTTTCTTGGTTTGAGGTTAAAAAGCCGAGGGGGATGGTGAAAATGAAGCGGGCAGTTTTATAATGAAAACATCGTACGTATCGACGGCAGCGGAGTCATTGAGGTAGTCGGGGTAGCCGATCTTCTTCTTCATCGTTCGAACCTGGAAATAATCATATAATCTTATCGAAAATATTGCTAGATAAAAAGTTCCATTGTGTTTCAACTTCGCAATATAGAATGCTTGGGGAAAGTCGACCCAATTAGACCTTTACTCACAATCAGGATACTTTAGTACAATTTTGGACTAATTGTCTAAAATTCTCCATCAAAGTATTGTCCGGTATTAAAGTGATGCGGAGGCGACTCGCGAACTACCTTCGCGGTATGCAGCGTAGTGATCTATCTTCTGCGGAAGAAGATAGATCACACGCTGTTTACCGCGAAGGTAGTTCGCGCGTCGCCTCCGCACCACTATAACACCGGACAATAGTTGTTCCATTATTCGTACCTTCTCCTTGGCGAATGCCTTGGTCTGCGACGTGAGCCATTCCTCGCTCTCGAGCAGATCCATGAAGGCCTCCATGATCAGCGCTATCATCTCTTCGACCTGGAAAGTGTAGAATTATTTTTGATACGAACCCCAAGCTTCCCAATGTCCCGTTCTGTAGACAAAACTTTCTATCCTGCTATGTCTCAATGCCTAGCATTTCGTCTCTATGAAGATTTCATTGTTGAACTTATCTCTATTCTAAATTTGATGGTTCCTTGAAGCATAATTATTTTTCGTCTAGAACAAATTTCGGACGCGACAAATTGTCGGTCCACAATAATTACCTGCTCCTTGGCTTCGTGATCAAAGTGATTCTTGACGTAGATGGAGCTCGTGGCCATTGGCATGAGGGAATTGATGCGCGTTACGCAGCCGTGCCATCGAACTTTCTGCACATTGAGAACTGCAAAATAGGAATCATTAAAGCCGCGCATTTTCATAGCAAAAAGTGCGCGCTTTATGCAAGCCATCGCTCCATATGAACGTTCAGGACTGCAAAATAGGAATTGAAATTGCGAAAATCGGGCAAATTCAGGGCACAAAGTGCGCGCTTTATGCGAGCCAGTAAATACCTTCTGCCCGCTCGGGAACGCAAAATAGGAAATGGAATGATGAATGTTGTGCATTTTCATGGCACTTTTAGCTATGCAATTCTGTTGAAATAGGCTTCATTAAAATGATATGTTTTCGAAGTCATTTGAACATCGATCGATCCGTGGAATCCTCGAAAGCCCCAAATGTTCCGAAAAAAATTGCGAGAAAGTTGCGCGTTTCCATAAAACAATCACTAATTTGAAATGTAATCCTTCGAAATTTCGGACTGTACAGATCAGTAAATCATTTTTGCTAGAATGGCACTAGAATATAATATCCAAGCGTCTCGTGAACTATGTTTCATTACCAGGTCATTCATTTCAGACGCCCTTGGCGCGTCAATGAATTCTTGAATTTTTTTAAATTAGAAAAACCAACGATTGAGGCTCTTGTAGAACTTGAAGATGGTGAGGGAAAAGGGATCTGGGAGATCGCGGAGCATCGTCTTGAAGAACCAACACCACGACAGGTAGTTTGCGAGCTTCCTGCAAGTTCATAGATTCCGTAAAGCATGGGTCCACGAATTCACACTTTCGTATTTTACGGATTCTCTAACATCTGGAAAAGGAGAATTATCTGATCGAAGATTCTGTTAATTATCGATCCTGAATTTCACGGATTCGACGGACCTCGAATCGAACTGGGGCAGTAGCTTGTCGAGGCGGCGAAGGAATTCATCGCCGTATATGACAACCTCGGTATCGTCATCGAAGACTATGTCGGATCCATTCTGAATTTGCAGGATTCCGTAAAATATTAATTTAATCTCTTTTAACGGATCGCAGCATTCTATTATACGGAAGTCCGGTGCATACCTTCTGCTTGATATCAGCGAAGACCTGATTGAAGAAAAGCTTCCAGTTGAAGTGACGCAGATTGCGTGTCATCTCTCCTGAACAGGAAAATCAAACAATCAATAAATAAAGTGCCAAATAATATGCCACTTCGGTTATGTTTCAACGTTGAATAAAAATGTTGAAACGACTTCAGAGTTGATCAAGGTTTCATCTCGGTTTCAATAACTTCGTGTCCATCTTGTGCTTGAACGAGGGAAGCGATGCGATGTTTTTTGTCAGAGTATCCAAATTCGTTTTCTCGAGAAAAAATTCTTGACCTACATAATTCTTATTGCCTCTAAGCATGCATTTTTGACCCAAAGACATCCAACCTATTTACGGACTGAAATCTTATTCCTGATCCTCGTTTTTGCTAAACGAACCCAGTGTCATCTTGGTGTACAATTCGGCGATGTCGTGCCTCTGCTCGTCTGCCATGGTGATCTGGAAAATTCAATTTTCATAATTCCTGATTTCACATAATTCACTATTTTCCTGGTGCGAGCTGAGTCTGTGCGGTGGAAATGATATTGAAAGAAAACGAACAGGCAAATTAAATTCTACTGTGTTCATTGCCATAAGGTATGAAAACGACGTATGAAGCAAATAAAAAGAAGCCACTCCCAAATCGGAAAAAAGCAAAATCTAAATGCGCATAACTTAGAGGGCCATGGCACAAGTGAGACCTCAATAGTTGCATTGTGGATGCTTCCACCCCCGAAGGGTGTAATCTCTTCGTCGCTGGCAGTTGCCTGTATGAATGCCTTATCATAGACCATATGATATGACCGCTTGGCGCAATGGTAGCGCGTTCGACTCCAGATCGAAAGGTTGGGCGTTCGATCCGCTCAGTGGCCATAACTTTTGCTCACATTTGCCAGGGCAGTCTCGAAGGCGATGATGTCCTCCGCATCACGCTTGGCGACCTCCGGATGCGCCTTCAGGAGTACGAGGACGTCGCTGAAAGAAGGAAATATTTTTTAAAAAATTAAAATACCGAACTATTGTCACAACATCAGTGAATTTCAACTTGCGTTTCAACTCGAAAATAATAATGTTTCGCATATTAAATTTGCAATTTCTTAGAAGCAGGGCTAATATAGTCAAGAGAAAGTTGTGACCCAAGAAACAGTTTTGCGACTCCTCACCGAATAAGCGTCAAATACGCCATGCGCTCGTCGTTCTCGGCCATGATGTAGAAGTCACGGGCGAAGAGATTCAGGGCCGGCTGGTCGATCTGAAAAATGTTGATGACCAATTTGCAGTTGAGTTTATTTTGTGTTTCACAGATTGCTCAAATTGATAACGAATACCAATCCTCAATGCTACCTCCTCCATACATAGGTCCCTGCATCATTATGGAAGATCCGAAGTTCTTTCAAAAAACAAACAGCGTCATCTGTTTCTTACCGATCCTGACGACGATTGGAACCTGTTTTACTGGTGTGAGGCGGAACGCAATATTCAACGCTTTTTTGAACTCCCGTGTGAATTGTGTTTCACAATTTGCTAAATTAGATAAACATTATCAAGCTTCAATTCGTCACGGGTTTGTATCAGGTTGGCTACTAAGTTTCCGACTAATATGCTTTCTGCCACTATTCACTAGGGAAGTGATGCGAAGAAGAGTGATACTATCCGATGGCATCTATGGTCTTCAGCAATTGTTCGGGTAGCCTGCCAATCCGATCCTCATTGCAACCACAGATTTAGGGGGCAATGAAGGTGTTGTGGTCAGATTTGACCTCATTTGGGAATTTATTTGT
>JACMIG010000862.1:3812-21211 GCA_014805385.1 Levipalatum texanum
AAGCAATAATACCCTGATTTTCAATTTTCGCTGTGAGACCAAAAAAGGGGGCGGGGCCTTGGCGGTCTCGAAGCGAAAATTGAAAATCAGGGTATTATTGCTTTTTCACGGATGACCCGGTTTTGGCTGTTTTCTGAAGCCGCTGTTTTGATTTATGACTTCGGATTATTTTTGTAAAATGGCCCAACCGACGGGTAACAAGGTACGGAAAACCGGAAGTCAATAGCTACAAAACCAAGCCCGCAATTGCTCATGGGGATTTTCGGGGATCACCGGGGATCTCCGTATGTTCGAGGGGAATCCCCAGCACTGTACCTCGTTGGCTGGCACGTACTCGGTACTCATCATATGCAGCGGCACCACAGTGCATGCCTGCAATTGGCGCTCGTGTTATATAGATAATAAACAAGATATATCTATATACAGACTCTCGTTAAAACGAATTGGCCGCTCGCTCACATCAGGGCGTGGTGAGGAGACGTTCTCTTCGAAGATCGGGAAGGTGGAACTACTGAACTCGAGGCCGACAACGGACTCCGCGTGTCTGACAATGAGTACACATTTGGGAATCCGCATACGTTCAAAATTCGGCCCTCAGATATAATGCATGCCTGGCAGCCATCAGGGACAAGATTCCCGTCCCCGCTCCGATATCCAGAACGTTGTGCACCCGACCGCTGCCTTGCATCAGTCTGAAATGAGGATTGTTTTAATGCAAGGGGAGAAACACCACCCTTATTTATGAAAAGGGGAAATGAGCCGCGTTTGTGCGCTATTTCATTTCACTTGTTAACGGACGACAATAATGATTTTCCGAACGCAGTGCATACTTGTTCAGCGCTGCTGAGAATGCAAAATTCCTCCGTTTGTCGTTGATCATCCTCATATGCCACGAATCCAGGAGGAGCGTGCTCTGAATCGATAAATCGATAAGCATAGTTTAACGAACAAATGAAAAACCTACAACGCTGTAGAAGTCGTGGAGAATCTTGATGCGCATGTCGTTATCGAGAGACCTCAGGTATGCACGGGCCAAGCAGCGGCGAGCGCGGAAGGGGGCGCCTACAAGTATCGACTAATTCTTATTGTTAGCAGTCAGTAAGCAGACAGCATAAATTACCCGCGGAATCACCCCAGTGGACCCTCTGAACTTGTGTGTGCGAAACAAATTCTTCACCGTTTTGCCTCATTGCCAGAGGAAAACATGAGAAATGGCTCACGAACTTACGATGCCAGGAACGCTAAGCCACACAAAAATAAGCAAAAGAATAAAATCAAAAAGAATTAACATCGAACTGACTGTGCATGATTATTCGTCCGAGTGAATACAGTAGCTCTCCGTCGTTGTCGAAGGCCTTCGCAAGTACGTCGTCTTCGTCGGTGAAATCGACAATGCCGACCCTCATGGCTTCGTTGGTCATCGCGAGGATGAATTCGCGCCTGCGCAGAGATACACCATATTCTTTTTACATTTTGGAAAAGAAACCGCTTCAAAAAGTGAGGTCAGTTCAAAATTCCGGTACGTTTGGTAGAGACTACTGCCGGCGTTCAAACTTCTGAACAACTTACAGTACGTACCAATGGTATCGCATAATGAACTGTTGCAGTGATGGTGAATTTTCAATAAGTGTTTTTATAAATATTGGCCAAAGGTGTCTTACATAGATTTTGGTAAATATTCCAAGTCCTCAAATTTAGACTATAGCTATAGGCGACAGACTGACTGGGCAAAGTGTTTGAATTGCTCGGCGTTGGCGATGAAGGAGTGCATGAGGAGGAGGGCTTCGAGGGCATCGCCGCTTTCCAGCTTTTGATGGGCTCGCTGTAGAGTTTGCTTCTCCGTTAGTACCATCTGCAAATTGAAAGAATGTTTGTGAACAGACTTGTTCTCAGGAAAGAGAACTGATTGTGAGTACATGAAATCAGTGCGGGGGCTACAACAGCAAGAGCAAAGGTATGTAAGCGCGCCATACCTACATACAAAGTGCAAGTGAACCCCTCCCCCAACAATGATCTACAGAACCCCTGGGGATTAATTGTAGAGTGTACATATGATGCCAGAGGAGCGGTAGCCGACTAAATTGCCTAAAAACACATCCCGCTTCGAAGGCAATCTTTCACTACCAAAGGAAAGAAAGCCGAGCCGTTCGCTCTCATACCTATCCTTGCTCCCCACGTCCCAGAGAGGAGTCACCAATACGATAAAGGTAGGAAATATCCATGCATGCAAAGCAGCACATTGTACATGTTCATCCCGTACCACATGGACCGAATAAATTTTAATTTTTTGTTCAGAAGCGCAAAATTTTCAGGCGAATCAATAAAAAAATGCATTCTACTCACAATAACAAATCAAAAAATCAACTATTTTCATTCTCATTTTCAACACATCCAGCATGGTTATGATAGCAGTCAAAGGATCTACGCCGCAGCCTCTTTCTTGGTCATGGTGTTGCTGTTGAGGTAGACAAACAGGGCGGCGGCGGAGAAGCGCGTCGTCAGTTCTTGTTCCTCCAGGCCGTGTGCCCATTCCACCTGCAAAGGAAATGTTATTTTTCCGTAAATACTGTATTTATCTGTTTACTGTATGTACCATACTAGTTACCTCTCCCCACTGCTCTGCCTGGACCCTCTGCTCGAGGAGTGCGAGGTGCACGGCCTCCTCGGCACTCAGTCGATGGCGAATGATTCCGTGCGGAATCAGTACGGACTTCGAGGACTCCACTGCGTACTGCAGATCGCATTATTAGTCACTTCAAATGGAAACTACGAAATTTCCTTCGCACCTTCATTCCGGTTAGCGCCCACAGATTATAAGACATGAGCCACGCTTCGACCTTGCGGGTGTCCTCTTTCGAGACGGCTTCGAAGGCTACAAGATAGAGTATGCAGAAGAGCCCGTCTAAAATACTTACTAAACAAATCAGCAACGGGTCTAATATTCGTGCCGAGATCGCTGTTGGCATGGCGAATGACCGGATCCCAGTGCTGATGTTGAGCCTGTAAAACGGGCACACATAATTATAATGTTGGGAGGGGGATGAAGCAACCTCTAGTAGCCTTTCATTATCGGGATCGTAGAAGAGGACGGTGTCAGTGGCGAGGTATTCCAGAATTTTGGCCGTGATCGACTCCCTGAAACGCGTTATCCATCGATGTCAAGCAGAGAATGAGTGACAAAGAGTGGAAAAACATTTCAAGTGATATTCACCGTGTATCGTGGAAGGGATTGTCAGTGGAAGTCATGGCAAGTCCTGAGAGACGCATCAATCCGATCTCCAGGAATTCGTCCTACAAATTAGCCATGTTATTAGCCGAATAAAAGTAATCTTGAAGGCAAATGAAGATAGGTAATTTGATAATGACCTGAGCAGACCACTCCTCTGCGATGGCGAGTGCGAGGGGCTCCGACTGCACTTTGAGGGGCGCGCCGCCCTGAGTCTTCAGCACCCGCCCGTCAAGAGTCACCTACAGAAAAGTTTATTGGATCATTGTTTGCGATGATGAATAAAGTAAATATCTTTTTTTGAAAATCAAAAAAACCTTGTAGAGCGGAACTCCATTCTCTTGTTCGCTTACGACACCGACCTGGAAGTATGGAATTCCGAGGGGAACATCATGGTCGAAAGACTAGTTCGGGGAATAATGTACCTCCTTGTAGAACTTGCGTCTCTTGGAGAGGGCCGATCCGGCGGAGGCGTTCTTGGTGGAAGGAGACGCTGCTGCCGAAGAGGCCAATCGACGACCGAACGAACGAACCGCGCACAGCATTTCTAAATTCTCGATCTGTCATGTCTTTCCAGAGTTCTCTCATTATCAGTAGTTTCTTGAGATACAGGGCCGACGTTTAGAACGTCTAAAAAGCCTGGAAGCATGCAGAATAAATATCTCATTTTATTCCAGTTCCTGACTAGTAACGAATGGCGCAAGGAATAGGTGCAAGGAAAGTGTACATGCTTGTGATGGGTGGTGAAAGGGACTCCTGAGGCTCCTTAGCCTGTGGAACGTCAGTCGAAGGTTCACGTGGCAGTTAGTACAATCACTCGGGACGATAATTTCTAGTTCTGTGGCAATTTGAATGGCTAGCACCTTATTATACTGAGCAAATCTATGGCAACATGCAATATCAAAAAGTACTAATGAAAAAATTAGGATGATCGTGGAGAAGCCGTTCCTTTTCGCTTTCGGAGTCGATTTCACTATCTTTGAGCAAATTTACTCCCGAGCGTCTTGGAACAACGCGACAACACTATCTTCCTAATGCACATTTGAAACGCTTCTAAACGGAACACAATCTACTGACTGAATCGATCTAGGATCTGTGTCCGAGTACTTCCTTCTCCAGTCCCCCTACTGTCTGCTCATCGATGAGGATAAACCTGGAAAATAGATCAATACATAGAGTGAAAAAAGACAAGGCACTTCTGGCGGGGCTTGGAGAACATGTACATCTCGCCCGAGTAGATGTCGAACCACATCGCATGCAGGTCCACCGTGCGCTTCTCCAAGAATTCCTGGAAGGAGATGGATTGGAGCTGTTAGGGGGGTGACTGACAGCAAGGAATCCGTGGGAGGCAATATTCTCCAGCTGCTGCAGGGCGTTGATCTGCGATAGTTTATCCTCCACGTTCCACTGGTCCTCCTCGTCGATGATGGCAGTAAAGCTGCAATACGGTATTTGCGTTAACTCAAAACGTAATATGGCGAGTCTACAAGACGAGGAAGTAAGGGTACCTGAAGAGGGGATTGTGCGAGATGAACTCCATCGGCCCTGCCTTCTTATCCTTGAGACGCTCCTCGAGCTTCCTGCAGATAGTGCTCTCCCGATGTCTCTATTTTGAATACTTGAGTGAGTTGTATCCGTGCCTCCTCAGCCAGTGGTCCATCGGACTCTCGGGGTCGAAGGATTTCGGGCACGTGTGCAGGTTGTACAGAGTGTTGATGGCCTGCAACCATCCTTCCTTCATATTTCGAAAAATAGAGTCCTCAACATTATTTTTTTAAATATTTCGATTTTATTCGATATCTCGAATCCATGAGGCGCGAAATTTGAACAAATTTGTCTGTACCCCTACATTTCGTTCAAGACCTCCCACATTTCGCGCGATGGATCAAAAGCTAACATATGTGAGGACGTTCCTCGTCATTGTGGGCTATAAAAGGGAGTCGATAGGACCTCACAATCAGTTTCCCTCAACTGTTCTCTCTACTCTCGAGTCATGTTCGTCTTCTTCGCCTCCGCCCTCTCCTTCGTCCCCATCTCGCATAGGATGGCCGATAACGACATCGCCATTCAAAAGGAGGCTTACAAGCAGGTACATTTTTCTCTTCTCCAAAACCCTAACAAAAATAATATGGTCCATGAAATTCTTTAGGCTGCCAAGTACAAGACTTCCATCTGCAAGCGTTTCGCCCAATTCGGTTCCTGTCGCGAAGGATTCCACTGCTCCTTCGCCCACTCCGAAGGGGAACTCCGTCTCAAGCACAGGGTACGTAATTCTTTTAAAATGTTTATCCTAACTCAGTGCAAAAATAGCTTATGATACTTCTATCAGAATGAGGAGCACCCGAGGTACAAGACTTCTCTCTGCCTCAACTTCGAGCGAGATGGACGCTGCCCGTATGCAATCAAGTGCTGTTTCATCCACCGCCGACTCCCTCATCCAGTCATGACCCTTCCCTCCAAGCCCACTGATTCTCCCTCGACTTCCCCTGTCCTCTCTCTTCTCCCTTTCCCTACCCCCTCCCTTCCCTCACTCGATTCCTCCTTCACTTCCCACTGGTCAGCAATGGAACAGCAACTCACCGACTTCCTCCTTGCTGATGATTAATGTTTAATTAACCCGTACTATTCTTATTATTGCAAGCTTCGTAAGATAAAAGGTTCAAAATAGTCGCCATTGCATCAATGATGTAGAAAGTTAAGCCAGAAATCGGGACCATGGAAAACTGCAAGAATTACCGTCATCCAGCGCTATTCCAACTGACCTTGCAGTCGGAGTGTCCACAGACGATGACGTGATTGATCTTTCCCCTCTTCACGGCCAGTTCGAGGGCAGCCGGTTCCGTAGTCACGCTCACCTCGTATCCGACGGGTCCTGTAGTGCACTTCTGGTCAGTTTTCAAGACAGTCAAAATACTCCGATATATAAGAGCTGTCCATAAAAAAATAAACGCAACTGACGAAATATTGTGCAATATTAGAGACGCAGAGTGCCCCCATTTCTCTGCGTCTCTCGTATTGCACAATATTTCAAAATTTGTTTTTTATGGCAGCCTTTTATATGGAATGTATCTTCAAATATATCTACCGTAGTTGTTGGCATGGGGGACCATGTTGCCCGAGTTGCGCACGACGAACATGTCTCCCACCTACAGGCTTGCTGTGTATTTGAATTTTACTGATGGAGGTTAGTCTTGTAGGAGTAACAAACTTGGCTCTGGGTGAACCTAGCAGGCAAAATTCGAGAATCCATGCAAGTGAAGAAGACTGCCGTGGGGTGCGGATTGTCTCGGATTTTCTCGAATTGTTTCACCTAAAATACTATGAGCGTTAGTTTGCCCTGCTCATCTAATGAATTAGCTTACGAGATCCTGTCGTACGGTCTTCCGAAAGCGGATGACGCCGTTGAGGATCTTGTTCAATCCCGGCATCTAAGGGCAATATAAGAAAACAGTTATCTTCCACTTGCTAAATATGGCGTAAGCGTCTGAACGCCTTTTTATGCTGTAAACATTTGTTGGGAAAATCACTTTATATTGGAAATGTACGTCTCTATTGAATACCCAGGAATGATTGTGAAGTGTTCGAAATTAACCGTCGTTGAGTTTGATTTTAAAAAATAAATGAATGAAAAATTGCAAATTGAACGAGGTTACGCATTGGACAATATACGAGGGTGGTCTTAATTCAAAGTTCTGCTCTAATGTGGTTCGGTGGAACATATTTGAATATCACAGAACGGGGTGCAGGGGTAAACTTTTCCAGCAGGAGCGGTTCGCCGTACAGCCACTCATCTTCTTTTTCCTCATTGTAGATATCACCGTACTCCGAGTCGGGATGGCGAGGGTTCTTTATCTCCTCTTCGTCCGCTTCGATGGCCGACGTCAGCCACTTGGTAAGGGCGCCGATGGACAGATCTTCTTTCCAGTACTTTATCTCAAAGTGAAAATGTTGATTCTTTTCCGCGATAATTTAACTTACTTCCCTCTTATTCCTCGACGTGAAGTAAACGATGGTTGGGAGTTGGCGGATCTACAAATAGATATTCGGGGCGAAATCAAAAAATATATTACCTTTGTTCGAATAACAATATCGTTCTGCGTGATATCCAGCGTAGCAAAGAGTATCTAAAACTGATATTTACCCGATTTGCATGGCATCCAGCCGAACCGCCTTGTCTCGTTTATTCCCCTCGGCGAGAACCGAGTTGATACTGGCGAGACGTTTCATGGCGGATATGGCTTCCCTGCAGTGACCACACCACGCAGCGTGGAAGAGAACGACGGAGGCGCGGTCGGGTCGATGGGCCACCTCATTGTAGTTATCAGTCACGAGCACTTTCAATGGCTTCGAATCCCAATCAACTGGCAGTGCCTGCAATACATTGCTTCTTCCCTCTCCATTTCAAACGGAGGTACCTGTTTCTTTATGTGCTGGATAGCGTGGCCATCCTTGAACGTTTTCAAGAAATCAGCAATCGCCCCGGCGGACATGGGAGAATCAAGGCTGTGGTCAGGGCTATCATGGATTAACATTACGGAAATCTAGCATGACACTCACTGATACTGCTTCCCCTTTACGTGATCGAATCCGCGAATTGTGGGTTGACTCTGAAAATAATGATCCTCAACATTTTACCCAGGGGACAACTGTACCGTGACACCGAAGAAATCGCGAGTAGAGTTGATGAGGATATTGGATGAGTCGGCGTGGACAACGACGACCTCTCCACGCAGGCTATTGTCCAGATCCCGAATAAAATTCAGGGAAACTAAATGGGAGTATGATTGGACTGCGAGCAATTCAGTCAAATATTGTGGGCAATTCGTTTGGGTCGCCGATAATAACTCACATTCCGTTTCGGGGGGTCCGAAGTAGAAGGCAACCTTGGGGACGCCCAGAGAGAAAATCTCTTTGGATGCCTCCGGGAAGCTCTCTATCCTCGGGCGAACGAAGATCTACGGAAGTTCTGTACAAAAAAAGCAAAAATCTAACCGTAACCCAGTGCAAGAGGGCATCGGGATCACGAGAGACAATATCGGGGATCGGTTTCAGCAATGCCGTGTCCTGCAGATTCCAATCCATCGATGTACTTTTAACGTGCTTACGCGTGTGTAAACGTAGAAGGGATTATCGTAGTAGTCGGATGCCCATCCGTACTGTGATCGTTGAACGACGACGCTGGGCAAGTTGTGTACTCGGTCCATGAGCTGCAGTTTGTTTGGATACTAATATAATAGTAGAGGTATTGCGTAGTTATTGCATAAAGTGATACCCCGCTGTAACGCGCAAAGGAAGCGTCGTCCTCTGCATCGTGGATGGCAACCACAGCTGCGGCACTGGGAAACTTAAATTCCAATCATCGTAGTCCATAACTGCGAATGTACGAAACCGGAAAATCGTGCGAATCGTGGGTTTTTCGTGAACATCATGCAAACTGATTTGCATTCGTCAGCATAGAGAGCGGAATTTTTGTGGAAAAGTCCGCTGACAAATATTTCCATCATCGTGCACTTACCAATACTTCGTCGAAAATTGCTTCTGATACAACTCCGCCGCTTCGTTCCATCTGTCGCTTGATAAAAGCCACAACCGGTTCCACTTTTTGCTTGCCCTGCAATTATATATCATGATAACTTTTTGGTATCTTGCCAAAATCATATGTATATGACAGACAGCGATTACCTTGTAGAGAACCGGGTCTCTCATGCCATCGAAGAATGCAAAACGGTCCCTGGAAAGGGTTTGTAACCCATGAGAGTCCTTCCAGTCATCAAATGGCTCGAGGAATATTTGGGTCTGAAAAATTGATATAACTACAACGAGATGACAACGATAATAGTCATTTGATCTATAAGAGGAAACACGCAGTTGACAACGACAACAACACGCGGTTCCGTGATGTTTCGACCCTTTCATCACGCAAAGAAGTCCGAAGGGCACGTACACAACACTGCCAGGCCATGGCCATTGTAATAACATACCTTGCGGTAAGCGATCTTCCATCCGTTATTGACAACTTGCTCGTTGATAGCCTCGAATAACGGCATAAAGTCGTATTCTTCCATTTCTTCCATATGAACGAGCAAAATCTGCAACAACAATAATAAGACGTTTATAACAGAATGAACGTCACCTTCCTGTTCTCTGCTCGAAGCTTCTCGATGTCGTCCATCCATGGGAGCGTAATCTTCCAAGCAACCACAGCCTCTAGCAAGATGAATATCCACGGCCACCGCATCAGTATCTACAACGAGGCGATTACCCATCCTGCAAAAAAACCGGAACGAATGCTCCCTTTAAGATAAAGTTCAGAGGACAATAACCCTTTTACAAACGATCAAAGGAAGTTAGAAGTCAAAAAAGCTTTATTGCAAATGTGCAATGTTGAGCAAAACAGGAAAGAATCAAAAAAGCCATTCCTAACATCCGCAAGGGGGTAGATCATTTAATCCTACACACCTGCAGGTGTACACATGTCATGGTTTCTCGTCTCTCGGAGGCGGAGCGCCCGGTGTGATCTACAACATGGTTATGTGAGAATCATACGAAAGCGCTTGCCTCGAAATCCTTGTACTTGGGATAGTCATGCTTCTGGCCGGTCTCCGACGCGCCTTTTCCTTTCGAGTGAACGGTGGGAGCCCTTTTCTCAGTTTCAGCGTCTTCCGATAATTGAGCCTTAGGAATCGCTACATTTTGCGGATTAATCATCAGCCAACCTGTTGGCGGGACCGATTAAATGCAATCTCGTCTTCGGCTGGCGGGAATCGCCGAGTGCCCTTCAACCACGATGTCCACTCCACTGATGGACCCTGGAAGAGAAAACATAGTTTGACTCATTCCGTAAAGGAAGAAACCTGGTAGTCGATTGTTCGCTCGACTCCGGGGGGAGGATCAAATCCACTAAAATGTAATACTCGATCGGAAACAAGTGAGATCGGTGATACCGCGAAACATTCTGTCGGGAGTTCCTGATTTCGTAGTAGCGATGGCCGGCTGCGTCCTGTCCAATGTATGATTTCTCCGAAAAGTCCTGAAAATTATGCATGAACTTGTAAACGGGAGAACGGGAGGAAATGCGCGCTGACTTTTGCGAGGTACTTTTTGAGGTTGGTGAAGACCCGCGACCATGCACCGGGGCGACTCATCGAGGAAACTCAAAGGTCTTGAATTCAAGCGAACGGGAACATAACGACAAAATTCAGATTAAAAGTTTTTATTACAAGTTTAGAAGATTTTAAACGCGGTCTGGGTCGAAGTTGAATATTTTCATCCACAGTAATTGCCAGTCTGCGATCGTCGTTCAGACAGCGTCAGATCTCCCGTCGATGCTGGTCAGACAGACAATCTCCATGGACAATGCAAATGATATTTTACAAAGCAAAGAAAACATGATCGATGATGATCTCCGCTTGTTTTCTCTCTTTCCCATTCCTCCCCGTCCCGTAATGCGGTGTCCCTCGCTCCTAGTCCTCTTCTCTTTGCTATCCCTCGCCTCGTCCTGGCCGTGGTCGAAGAAGAAGAAGGCGAACGAAATATCGCCCTACGAATTCGGCGACGAGCTCAGGCGATGGATCCAGGAGTAAGTGGACACTTCTTCAGTGCAATCTCCCCGCAGTGAGGAGGAAACGATTGCCGCTGGATTCCTGGCCGAGAGGCTTCGACTCGTTTCTTTCCTCGCTCGCTACGTCCGCCTCCACAAGGAATTTGTCCGCCTTCCCAGTGGCGAACATGGGTTCGAGTGCTCCTTTCTGCTAAGTACCGTACCCCCAGATACACCAAACTCTTCCCGGAGCCCGTCCCCGACTTCGCGTCCAACATTGCCATTTATTGCTCAGGCAATCAGACGAACGTCATTCTGGTGAAGAAAACGATTATCGATTACATCGATTTCCGCCACCCACAGAATTGTGCTCGACACGCGGTGGAGCGCATAAACAACCGGACGGACTGGGTGGAGACGGAGCAGAGTCTGGAGTCAGTCTGCAATCTGGTCTTCCGTAGACCCCCCACTTTCCCTTCAGTCCCGAAGGACCCAGTGGACTCAAGAAGCAGATCGGCTACGACCACTTCGAGGAGGACGTCACCATTGCGCAGGTGGACAAGAAATGCAACATTATAATTAATCAATATTCTAATTAATCGATAATTCCTCCCCGAGATTTTCTGTTGGTTCGCGATCACGGAGCAAGAGGCAATGAGACAACTCGGCGGATGCAAGAAGCAGTTCTTTGGAGATGTCCGCTACGATGGGGGGGGGCGACATACTGTAGAGTATCGATTACAGAAAGACAAATGGATGGGGCCACAGGAGAAGGTGAAGAAAGTGGTCGGAGGCAATGGACGCCTCACGTGCCGGTTGGTGTCCAGCCCGAGGATAAGGAAAGAGCCTTCAGGCTCGGGGAGATGTTCTCGTCTGACTTTGCCGATTTCGATTGTGCCCGTGCCAGTTTCTGCCCCGATGTCTGCGCGACTTCTACGCTGAACAGGACGGACTGCGAACTCAACGTAGACCTTTCCCTCCCCTCCCCCGCCATTCCCCAGGTCCGCTTCAATCCCGACCTCTCCGGCATGCGGGAGAACAAGTGGAACCTGACGTTCGCCTGTCCCGTCGACCAGAATCAGATGTACCCTAATCCTTCTAGGGTCCCTACAGTATCCCCTCCAGGTGGCGTCCCGATCTGGAGATGTGCGTGCACGAGGACGGGTGCATGTACAAGTCGTGTCCGAGTGCGTCCGGGCCTTCTCCTCCCATTCCTTCCCCTCCTCCCTTTCAGCCAATGCAGTCTGTGTGGAGGGAATCCCAAAGCCACGATGCATCTGCGCTCTCGGATACGCCAGCACCAAGGTATCGTTCACTGCGATTGTCATCGAGGGCGCAATTGGTCTAGCCCGGACTAGTTTATTGTTTGAGATCTACGTAGAGCCGACTACGGGCTACGGAAAGGACGTCAACGAGGGAGACTGCAAGCCCATCGACATCAAGGTTGGCCAAAACCAATCTGAACGATATTGTCGAGAGCCAAAATCTTCTCATTTCCACCGCTGGGGTGGGAATTTGTGAATAAATGGGTTCCCGACAATATTGAAATCACTCTTCAGGACCATTCTATACCTTGGATTTCGCCGTTCCATGTCAACTCGCGGCCTCCTGTTCACTTTTTAGTGTCCCTTATCGTATCCGTGTATTTGCTGTGGTCTCAGTGAAGTTTTGTTGCGAGACCAATAAACAAGTTTACGCGGACTTAGTAACAACAAATGAACGTGTTTACAACGACAAATTGGGCCAAGCATGGAAGGAAAATGCTCGTGGAGATCTGAGGGGAAATCGATACTGTGGACTGGTCTACTGAAAACTGGTTCACTACTGGATTTAGCCAGCTAAAAATCTATTCTACGCATTTTGATGGATAACTCCTACAATAATTTCTCATATGAGCTACAATGTGACTAAGATGGACGAGTCCAAGACGGGAAAGTTGGATAGTTGAAAGTATCGTGAAAGTATAGAGAAATTATAGTGCAACGTGCAAAGGAATAGCAAAGGCATTCGAAGAAACGCGTAAGGGAAATGGAGAAACATGAAATATTCGCGAAGAATTCGTACAGAAATAAAGCTCAGAATCTACGGAGATAATGTGCGCAGCGCACGGTGCAACGAAATATTTCCTAATTCCAATATATTTTCGGTTAAATGTTTAGAATGTATAGCGATAGCCTAAAAGTCTACGAGGTATTTGTGGCAAGAAGTTTGTCGAGCAACGGATAAACGAGGATATTAGGACAGAAGTTGTTAGAGTAAAGACTCGTTAGTGCCTCACTTCTTCTTGTTGATGGCAGCGGAGCAGAGCTTCCACTTGTGGAGGTTGTCGAACTTGTCGAGGGAGGGGAAACGGTGATCGACGACCATTCGCAACCAGTCACGGCGCTTCGGGTCCTGCAGCGAACAGCCTCGGTATTGATAGAAGACTACGGTACCTGGTCCTTGTGGGCGAGATTGGGTGTGTCCTTGAAGAGGATTCGTGCCATTTCAGCTGCGTAGGAGGTCACATTTCCATCGGCCATTTCAAATGCCGCCATCTCCAAGTCCTCCGCCAGATAAGGATAGGGGAGACCTGCATGGGAGGCCCTCACTCATATCCTCTCGAGATCACAGGATCCCTAGTCTCTAGGCTACAGTAACCAACTAGCCCCTTATGTTACAGTAACCCACCTGTCCTCTCGGTGATCATCTTGCGTGAACGTTTGGGAGCAACGATGGGGGTGGCCTTGGACGAGGACGGTGCTAGAATATGACTTGATCTTTAATCCCTATCCCTCCCGTTACCTGGCTGCGATGCCTCGGCCACTCCAGGTATTGGGTGTGTGCGCTCGCGTTTCGCTCCGTTGACTACTGTAAGAAATCAATAATATCCGAGGAGGGATCAGGGTAGTTACCTCGCTTGGAGCTCTCCGCCTTCTGGTTCTTCTCCTCCTCCAGTGCCTGGGCGGCTTCGCGCGCAGCCAGCGACCTGGTGAGAACAATTATAAACCAAAGAATAATAACATTAGGAATTATTAATTTAAAATGCGCTCTAGATACCTGCGCGTGCTCCTCCCGCTCGATGTAACGATTCCGGCAGCGGAGGCCGAAGAAGGAGCAGCAGCGGCAGTCGAAGGTTGAGGGGCGTTCATGAGGATCTGCAATTGTCCCCCTCTCCCTCTATCCCAGCCATTGGCCACTCACGGGTTTCTCCTCGTGGCTGATGATCGATGCAGATCGATGGGAGGCGGAGGCGGGTGTGACGTGGTGGTGGGAGGAGGAGGCGATGGGGGTGGAGGGAGTGTGCATCAACTCCTCCTTGAACAGCCTCGACAGATCGGGCTTGATATCGGCGGTTGGCGTCCACGACGAGTACGACGACGACAGATGGCCGGGCGTCGACTTGCCGTGCTCCCATGGCATCGGGTAATCGGCTGCAAGCAAACGTATATTTATTATTCATGTGACCTGCCCGACCCCCTCCGACCCATCGAACTCACCGGTGAAGCGTGCCTTGTTGATGGCGGACGAGCATGCCTTCCACTTGGCTGCATGACGGGCCTGGAAATCATCAGTGTGACACAGCTGTACAGCTGATGGCATTACGAACTTGTGAACACTACCGTACCTTGTCAGGAGTGGGGTAGCGACGATCTATGATGTCGTGAACCCATTGACGCATCTTGGGATCCTGGTCCTTGAACATGAGATGCCTCGTCGGCTTGAACATGAGGCGTCCGAGGAGCTCGGCGTAGAGAGCGACGTTGTCCTTGGCGACTCCGAAGCATCGTTCCTCGAGCTCCTGCGAGATGTACGGGTAGGCGACTGCCGATCCCGTCACGTCCACAGCCTTGTTACGATTACGGTTGACTGCCGATGCACACACCTTCCAGCGACCGTCACGTTTCAGCTGCAGAGGAGACGGGTGGAGGGGGGAAAGGGGAGGGAGGACTCACCTTGTCAACGAGGGGGAATCGAATATCGACGCACTCCCGCAGCCACTCCTTTTTCACTGCATCCTGGTCACGGAACATGCGATCGAGTGTTCCTTCGAACAGTTTCATTCCCAGCAGCTCCGCGTACTTCGTTGGGTCCTGAACCGAATGGAGAGAATGTTCGAATTGCTCAAAATTCATACCTGATGGCAGTTGGCGAAGGCGTACTCCTCGTCCTCCTGAGTTACGTAAGAGTAGTCGATGTCTGCAATGGAGGGAGATACTCGCGAGGGGAGCCAATCTTCCGTACCCTTGCTGACGACGGACTCAGGTTCCTCGGAGATGCGGTTCTTGTTGATGGCACTGCTGCAGTTCTTCCACTTGGTGGCCTGTGCCTGTCGATTGTCAGAGGGGAAACGAGAGTCGACGGCGTGGTGGATCCACTGGCGCATCTTCACGTCCTGGTCCTTGAAGTAGAGGGAGAGCGAGTCCGCGAACAGGCACTTGGCCAGGCGGCGCGCGTATTCGGAGGAAGAACCATTGGCCTGCAATCGAAGAGATAGAAATATAAATAGAAGGGAAAATACCTTGGCGATACACGCCATTTCAGTCTCCTGCGTCACGTACGGATACGAGGCCACTGCAGGAGGTATCATCAGTGACATTTATCAGAGCGGGGAAAGAAGGATTTGTAATGAAAACTCACAGGCTTCGTACTGAACACGTGCGGGCGTCCCGATTCCGAACTTCTTCACGCCGCCGTTGTCCGATCCGTCCTCTCTGGAATTGGACAAATCTATTAGAGGAAGCTCCGGAAGGAATATCACTGAAGACGTCAGATTAATTCCGAAAAATAGTCCCCCACTCACCCTCCGTTCTCCCAATCGTCCTCGTCGTCCGACAGTGGATGGGCGGGGCGGCGGGGCCTACAGACGGATCAGATATTGACCAATAGATCGTTATGACCCAAACCAAAGAAATACCGTACCTCCACAGAGCTCCTCCGGATCGCAGAAGATTCTTCTCACCGGAGACTCGATTGATGGGAGGGGCTGATGCCAGATCCGGCAGGAGGCGGCGGGGTCGAGCGAATGATTGAAGGACTGCAAGGAATTTTCCGTTATTTGTATGCATCTAACTTTTAATTGTGAAAATACAGCTCAGTTTAGAAATAAATATAAGTTACCTCCGCGTGCAGCTCGTCCTCCCAGCAGTGCCTCCATGAGGTCGCGCATTCGCTCCTGTCGAGAGTTGATGCGGACGATGTCCTGGATGGCACAGAATAACCGACTCGACTACTTTACGAGTACCTGGTTGAGCTCGTCGAACATGATCTCCATGAGGATGCGAATGGAGTCCTGATTCTCGTAGTCGACGGGGCGGCTGTCGTCCTCCTCGTCGTAGCGGGTACGATTGGCGACGCCCACACCGATCTGGCCCTCGTCCACCATCGAGAGGTCCTCAAGAGACAACAGTATAATAAATAAACAATTAATTAATAGTATATTTTTATGACAAATAATAAATTTTAGAAGCATACATCCTCATCAATGTCATCGACTTCGTCCGACTCGTCGAGGCCGTTTCCATTCAGCATCAGGACGTCAGCACCCTTCATCTGCAAATCGATAATTCGCGAAAATAGATCAATAGCGACACTAACCACAGTATCGTTCATGAGTTCAGCGCGTCGCCTGGCCTCGGCGTGCGCGGCATCGGCATCTTCCGCAAAATGGATGACCGTTACGAGGGCACTGCCGGAGGAGATGCACTCCCCTATAGACGACAATAAATAATAGAGATACTTAATTAATTCATTAATTAATTAGTCATACCCTCTCCAGCTCCGTCGAGATCCTCTCGGGGGACGACGGAGAAGGTGCGGGCTGCGGGGTCGAAGAGGACGGCGAACTGAGTGGGCTGCGGGGACAGCGACGATGAGCCCTGGGAAGAGTCCGTTATCTCACTCCCATCCCCCTTCCTCTCACCTGTGCCTCCGCCAGATGCAGTTCCAGTTCGGGATCGTCCTCGCGGATGACGATGCCATCGACGATGACGTCATCGTCATCGACGATCTCTTCTTCTCCGTCCACTTCCACCATCTCTGCCTCCTCTCCGTCGCCCTCCATCGTCATCGCATCGATGTCGCCCAGGGAGTCGTCTTCATCTACAACTCCTCTCATTAGGAATGCCATAAAGGGAAGTGGTCAGAGGAGAGATGAGATGAGAGGGGAGTAGAGGGGGGAGGAAGGGGGTCTCCTACCATCGTCCATGCGTGTGAGGGTGGGCATGGACTCTTCCCCGCCGGCCACGCTGACGAGGGCCTCCAGGGACGAGGCCATCCACGTCTGCAATAGCGACATTCGATCGACGGGAAACGAGGGGAGGATAAGAGAGAGGAGCGAGGCGCGAACTGGTGGAGGGGGAGAGAGACGGGGCGAATGGAGAGGCCGATGAGGAGGAGATCAATGGAGAGATGGCACTCGCAGCACTGTGCGATACCCGAGGGCCATGGAGGGGGAAGAGAAGATGGAGGAGGAGGAGGAGGAAGGGGAAGAGGAGACGGAGGAGGGCGGCGGGATGGAGAAGGAAGAGGGGGAGGGCATTATCCGAGTCTCTGCGGCAGCAGACAAACAACGGTGTGGTGGCCCTCTTCCCCTCTGCCAGGAGGACCTCTGGCTGGGATGGGAGGGAAGCCCCTCCCCCTCCCCCTCCCCCT
>JACMIG010000863.1:9632-25539 GCA_014805385.1 Levipalatum texanum
CGTAGTCTGGCGGTTAGAGAAACGAGAGAACAGTGGAGAGAGATCGCAGGGCGACGAGCGTACAGTCCGGAACGTTTATTCCGCCGACGATAAATGTCTTTCTGTGTGTTTAGTCTCTCCACAGGTGCGAGACTAGACACATGGAATGAACTCAGGCGTTTGAAGATGGATTCAGCCAACACTTGATCCTCCCGTACCTCACTCGCGTCCCGAACACGAACATCCGTCGCGTGGCAGCCAGCGATTCGGAGCAGAGGCGAAGACTGCCTCCTGACAAGGGAACGAAGCCGAGGAACGAGCCGTTGAGCGCGTATCTGAATACAAGGTCAAGAAAGGAACTGTCCCTGTCATCTACTACTATATAAAGTTGCTAATGATCTAGGACTTGGACAACAGAGGATTGGCGTATCTGATTACAACGTTTCAGATCGATGTGTAACCCATGCAAACCTGGCAGCCACGATGTCCAGGAAGCCGTTAGCATCGCGCGTGAAGCGGTATTGCTGAAGAACGTTGAGAATTTTTATTCACCAAACTGATTCAATACTCCTACTCATTCACCATCTACTCCAGTGTATGCTACTTCTGACGATAGGACCTAAGCGGTCACGTTCTCCAGCTTGCCTGATCTATCGCTCCCTCTCGAGTCAATTCCGCGGATGCTTCCGTATTGTAGTAGAAGAGCCACTGCATTCCGGTGGCCCTGAGTTTGAAATATTGTCCCTTGCCCCAACTTTTCCTCTTTCGCCTTTCTGATTTATACTCGTTTGCGGACTCTTTGTATCTGCGCGGGGGAAAGGTGTTAGATGTGCTTCTAGGTCACCGATTCTAACCGGAAAAATGGAAGAAATTAGCCATGGATTCCTTATGATATTAATTTTGACCCGTGGAACTGGAACAAGAATGATTGGGAAACATGGGCAATATACTCGCTTTTATCGATTCTCACCACTGATTGGGCGCAACGCGATTGGAGATTGCCTCGAAGAGGGTACAGGCCGTCGCGACGTCCCGATTGTAGTTCTGCAGCACGCACAGATTCGCCAGTGCCTGAATCTCCGACGGTTATTGGCGGGCACCAAAGCCTTGCGCGATTTTGTGGTCAGTATGATCCATACTGTATACTGCATGACGACAATTAGGGAACTGAAACGGCGCAATAAAATAGGTCTAAAATAGGATGCACCGATTTCCACAAATCATTCCACCAGTCCCTCCAATACCTGACACTCGCTGGTCGCACCCAGCTGGCATCGCCGAGCAATCGCCACCACCATCGAAGCGTTTAGGCGGCGCGAGACGCGGTCACCTGGGAATTTATCTTTTAGCTTCAAATGACAATTCCGTTTTGTTCTTGGTAGTTTCCAGTGGTCCACGAGATGTGAATTCACAGGCGGCCAAATATTGTCGCACACCACACGCGGAGAATCCCCACTCTTGATCTAATGCCGTTTTAAAGCCAGTTTGGCTCGGAAACGCCCTGGTACCGCTTTGATTGCCGTTTCAGACTAGCCACAAAACATCGGTATGAAGATCAAGGGCTACATTTTCCCACGGTATCGGCGAGGTTGGGCGCCCGACAATGCCCCGCCGTGGCGCTCTGTTCACTCTCCTTCGATTGGTCTCGCCTCGGTGAGCACAGGGGTATTGATCACCGAAGCATTCTAATTCCTAAATCCGGACAAGACCCATGACGGATTGCGCGCGTTTTTGATCTAGATATTATAGCTCTTCGAGCTCCGTTTTAGGCTCCATGAGATTCAATCGGCCATGAATTAGGGATAGAAGCGGCAAAACGCGGGGTACTGTCATTGCGAGGAAATTTAGA
This sequence comes from Levipalatum texanum, assembly GCA_014805385.1. Classification (NCBI taxonomy): domain Eukaryota; kingdom Metazoa; phylum Nematoda; class Chromadorea; order Rhabditida; family Diplogasteridae; genus Levipalatum; species Levipalatum texanum. The sequence goes on from JACMIG010000863.1 coordinate 11,461, forward strand.
ACGCTCCTGGTGCCCGACAATATTAGTATACTCGCCTCCACTGGTCATGAAGATTGTCTCGAGGCTCGATGTCGCTTCGGAATTCACCGTCGACGGACACGTCGTCGGATCGACGCCCTCCGAACAGAGGCACTTCACTCCGGTGCACGGCTCGCATCTAGAAGGATTGCCTCATCCCCTCTCATCTGATCCCCTCATCCTCTCTTTCCCCTGTTCCCTCTCCCCTTTCTCTCCCCCTCATTTCTCACCCCCTGGGCCCAGCACGGACAGCTCTAACTCACCGCTGAAGCGCCGCGTTCGGCCGCGTCCCCGCCGAGCACTCCACGCATTGCAATGGCGATTCTAGAGAAATTGCTTGTTGTTTAAAAAGGCCATAGTAAAAAAATATCACAACACTTCAACTTTGTGCATTTTCCACGGGTGTCCGTGCAAAAAATTCAAGGGAGAAAAATGCACTTTGTGCATTTTCCGCGGGTGTCCGTAAAAAAAATCAACAACGTTTTACTTATGTTTATATTTATTCCCACCTTGCTCAACTGTTCCGTCGATCCGTCGGAAGACAGCCACATTATTGGACGGGCAGCTGGTTGAGCAATTCGCCGCTCCCCCGCACCCAATGCATGACCTCCCGTCCGGCGCGGCATTCGACCCTACGAGAGACACGAATCAACCAACTCCACCACCAGCCCGGTTAGCTCAGTCGGTAGAGCACCAGACTCTTAATCTGGCTGTCGCGGGTTCGAGCCCCGCATCGGGCTTCACTTTTGTTTTGCTTTACTCACCTAATGGACACTGCTGGCAGATAGGGCCGGAAGCAGTAGATCCGATTATACGAGATGTGCGGGGACATATACAGGAAAGGCGGTCATCTTTGGGCACCGATCCATTCAAGCAAAGCGAGCAAGATAGATGTGTTGCATCGAAATAGTTGGTGCTGAAGAATCACGTTTCAAACAGACTCTATTTCCAGGCTAAAATCGAATCCCACAGCTAATAGAAAAGGATAGGCAAACCCAGTGCAATTGATGGGTTCGATGAATGAAAGAGAAGTTTGCAGCTGGCCGTATGTGATGGGACATACGCTGATCACTAGCAAATGGAATAAGGTTCGCCGCCGCATTCACACCCACCAAAATCGTAGAACGAGCAGGCACCAAAACCCTCGAGCACGGCGACCACCCAGTGGAGTTACCATGGCAACCTTCACCGCAGAAGCAAACCATGGTAACCGATTTCTTCCGAAACCCCTCATTCCCCTCCATTGCTCGAGAATTTCAAACGATTGAATAGTATTGTAACAATGTTTATCACCGGCGGACAGGGAAATAAAACGAAAAACAATTATTTGCCCCTAGCGCCGATTCAGAGTTCATTCGTCGTCCTCATCGGCAGCTCCGCCTCCGGTGCCCTTCTTGGCATTGGCCCTCTTCACGCGGCCGGCACGTCCGCCTCCGAAAGGCGACTTGAGGGAGAAGTCGATATGCTTCTGCGAGTCGAGCCTGACGACGAACGAAGGCACGTTGACGACCTGGCGACGCACGCTGAAATATATCAGTTAGAACTGATAACGTAAATGGAAGATCCGGCAGAAATAATGTATTCACCGAATGTGCTTCTGACGGATGAGAACACGGGCGTGGTGGATGCTCTTGGCGAGTCCGAGCTTGAACACCTATAACCTAGCAATGATACACCCGCCAATTGTCCGAAAAAATGAATGGTACGTAAAGGAGGCGGGATACCGCCCAGTACCTCGACTGACATCGCCGACGACAAGCGTGCGGTGAGTGGCCAGCTCTGCGAATCACAAGTGATTCGATGCGGATGGTTAGTCCGCGTACCCACTCATTCATCTTGCCTGGGTCTGCAGACGCCTCTCGAGGAAGTCCTCAACACGGAGACCGAGCACGTAATCGAGCTTCATGCGATCCTCGGTAAGAACTCCAACGCGGACGAGACGGCGGAGAAGCGCGTTTCCCTCGAAAAGGCGGCGCTGGTCCTGGAATAATAATTTGATTGACATGTAAAATAGATATTTGCTTTTAAACTTTTTAGAATAGTACGAACCTTCTCCTCGAGAGTAAGGAGGTCACGAGCGGCCTTGCGGATCTTGGCCAGGGTGTATTTGACGCGCCAGACCTCACGCTTGTTGCGGAGACCGAACTCTCCGATGAGCTTGAGCTCCTGAAAAAAAATAAAGATTAATGTGATACCGTTGAACTTAAGCTTCTACATGTAATCCGTGAGCCATACAAAACGCTAAAAAAATAAACGAAATTCAAACCTGGTCGAGACGCTCCTTCTCGTACGGGCGCCTGGGGTTCTTGGTGACCCTGCTATGGACGTTCTTGACACGGCCCATGTTTGTACCTGAATAGTGAAATATGAACTTAAATTACACACACAACGATATGAAAACCTCGAATGAAAGTGAACAGCCAGAATAAATAAAGGCCGAAATTGAACGAAAATGTTTCTCGCGATACTGTGAGACGGAAGATCTTCCGTGCAGGACATTTTCACACTCAAAATTATCGTGCGTGGGATACTGTATTTTCTCTGCGTGAGTTATTCTGAAAGTCTCCCGAGAACACACCATGGAGCTCCAATGTGCCGTTTGGTTTTTTAGGCTTGTCTTTTTTTGTTCTCTTTATTCTTTAATGGCGTGTTTCCTTGCATTTTTGCGCCTGCTTCTTAAATAGTTTGCCTTGCAGAAGTTCTCCGGCACCTGAGATGGAGCTACCGGACCCATTCTTGCCTGGAGCTATAAGCCTTCTGGAACAGTTGGACAAGAAGCTTATCGTCATCTTGCGGGATGGCCGCAAGCTCTTTGGCTACCTTCGCAGCATCGATCAATTCGCCAACCTCGTCATTGATGAGGTGCTTTATTTTCTTTTTAAAAAAAAACCTTTTTATACTGTGGCCTACGGTCGGTTTTAAAAGCATCCTTGAACAATCAACATGGAACATCCGAGAACATGCAACCTGCTCATTTTATCGCATTTTCAACCACAGTGTGGTAGCTTTACTATAAGTGGGTTGAAGAGTTATAGTGACTTTCTAGTACAGAGAGCTTTGTGCGTAACATACTATATTTTCGGTCCACAATATTTTGTTTGCCAGGTTGTAGAGCGGACGTTTGTGGATAAATTCTACTCGGAGATCTCGCACGGCTTCATGCTGATAAGAGGGGAGAACGTCGTTCTCGCTGGCGAACTCGACGAAACGATCCCAACAGGACAAGTCAAGGTTGGTAGTTAATTCCGCTGTTTTCAATCCAGACCGATAGTTGGGCAGTGTCGAGCGAATGTTGCCAACCCTAGAACTTGAGACGCGACGTGCATCAATATTTGAGTCAAGAAACTGAATCTAGATGTAAGCTGTCGTGGGCGTAAGCACGCACTCTTAGGCTACATTGCTCGATAATAGTGCCCTCAAATATTGGTTCGCGTCATGGTCACGAGTTCCTGAGCCTTGAGACTAAAATAATGTTAATATCTCTGTAGACAAAAAGATAATGTATAACGAGTAACGGTTATTGTTAAAAAAAACCTGACAATTGTTCTCCCAGGGGATGAAATTTTCTTCATTTGGAAAAAAATGTCTTCTGCCAGCATAGGATATTTTACGCATTTTTTAAAGTCAAATTTAGTGCTATTTACCGTGCATTCAGTATAACATTACCTGGGTAAATTCCTCTAATTTTTGCACTATGCGAGAATACTTTTCTATATTTACGAAGGACTTATAGTATTTAGCCCGTTTGTAGTAATCTTTATCACTACTAGGTCTCCGTCGACGAGCTGCGCCGCCTGGAAGAAGAGGCCCATGATCGGCGGCTCGCAGCCGATGTCCCCTCCGGCGGATCCAAGAGCAAAGACGACGACATGGACAACTACTGAATCTTACAGGACTTTGTCACCTTATGGTACTTCCCTCCTCGGGTAGGAGCTCCTGATCCGTCTTTGGCATGCCTTCCCTATCGGACAGCGAGAGGCTTAGCTCGCCCGATAGTCGGACTCCACCTCTTGTACCTCAATAGTTGTTCATACCGTCGCTCTGCTTGGTTATCTATACTAGTTTATATTTGACTCGACTCGGTCACCGTTCCATGCTCTCGCCCGTTTCCATTCGTTGTGATATTCCACTTCTGCAATCGTGCACTCTTCTCTCGTCACATTTCCGCATGCCCCCTCTTCCCACTTTACACACCCCCCTTGATCGGTGACTGGGTCACTTGCTCACTGAACCAGGGGCAGGCTTTCAACTGGTCGCCCCCCCCCCCTTCGAATCTCTCGTCGTACATTTTTGACCATGTTGTTATCTGCGCCCTTAGGGTTTGTAAATTTTGTCCATGTTTTAGTTCCGCGAGAGAAATGATGAGCATTTAATTGAATAAAGCCATTTCCTCTCTTTCTTTTCCATCCGGGTTATTTGCTTCGGGTCAATGGCGGATACCTGAATAACCGGAAATTATTCCGAGTTAATGGCTGATTGAAGGAGGAGCGGGCGAGAATAGTATCAGGAGCGCCCATCGCTTCCTGCCCACTGCTCTGCACCATTTGTGAGTTGTTGCCCTGCCACTCATCCTAAGGGACACCTGGCGCCGCGAGGGTTTCGTAAGCGTGCCTCATCTCTTTGTTCCTCCGTACTCGGCCCTCGACCCCGGAGTGATCACGCGATCCCTGCCGTGCCACTCTCCTCCCGGTGGTGACAGTCCTCCTCGTACACACTACTCTGCCCTCACTGTATGATAGCGTGGCACTAGGGAGTAGATAAGAGCAAGCGAGATAGAGAGAGAGCCCGTCCTTTAACCCCCGACTTGCCCATCCCACTTGGCAACTCGGCTCCTAATCGACTCATTCGCCCCTACCCTACTCCGGAGAAGCTAAACGATGCTGGCTACGTGCACGAAGACGACGCTCCGCTTCCATACTGCTTCTGAAGCACTCGCCAATACGATTGTGGAGGATGCAGGTATAAAAAAACTGGAGGGAGATTACTGGCAATGAGCCTATTGTGGTTTTGCGAGAGAACTTATCGACCAGAGTGCAATTTCGCGCGCGTAAAGCGGATTTTGATTTACGTTGGCACCATTCCATTCAGTTCAAGTTTCTCGCGGTGTGCATCGAATCGAGCTTCGGAACGGGTCCTGTTCCCTTTTTCTTGTGCGGCGCTGCGGATCGCGTCACGATTCGATCCTGTCCTTTTCCCCGCTCAGCGGCGAGAAGTCCCAATTATCGCTGCGCCATCTCTTTTCGGGAGGAATCTTGTATTCCCCGCCTCGGATTCTCTTTCCCTTGAAGGGAGACCGTGGGTCTCACAGCAACTCCTCACTACATACTTCGTCTCGTCTCGTTCGTTGCCCTCTCCCACTACATTCCCCCCGTTCGGGAAAGAGGAGGAATGTACTCTTTTCCTGAGCGCGTTGTGATCCTCTAGTTTCATGATAATAGTGAGGCGATTACCGCTCGTCCCCTTCTGTTTCTCCGTGCATTTCGATGAGGGGGCTCAATCGGTTTGTACTCTATCAATCTGTGTACCCTCTGCCACATCACCGCTTGCCCTCTCCTTCTCCTCTCCGTTCGACCTTTCTCGAACGATCAAACCCCGTCCTTCGTTCGTCCTATTTTCCACGTACATTCGATGCTTGACGTGTGTTCCACGTCGTCGGCCGTTTTCTTTTTCCTGTTGCTATGTTGGCTTCTCCTGCCCGACTAGTGACGTCTCCTGCGTGTGTGAGGGGGCACACTTTCCCCGGGACTAGGGTCCATTCTGAAATCCGAGAAGCTGCTTCTAGTTTCGTAAATCTTACAGCAATATTTCGAACTTCTTTCTACCGGGACTAGCGTGAATTCTGAAATCCGAGAAGTTGGGTTGTATTTTGTAGTAGATCTTACACAATTTTTTGTGACCTATTTTTGCCGATTAAAATTAAATTATTCCAATTGCAGTCCGATCCATGGCTCGCCGTCTGCACAACGTCATCTTCGTGCTCGGCCCTCCCGGCAGTGGCAAGGGCACCAGCTGCCTCAAGATCCAGGAGGTTATTGATTTTACTATCTATTAAATTATGATTTTTTAAAATGTTTATTTTAAATGAATTAAACGCCTAATTTTTAGAACCTCGGCTTTGTGCACCTCTCCGCCGGTGACCTTCTGCGTGCCGAGAGAGAACGAGAGGGATCCCAGGTGCGTTTTGAAGCCATAATATAACTCGTTTGGCAGCCCACAAAGTACAACCTCTTTTATTTGTTTTTTATCCTGTTTTGCACTGCTCTTCAAAAGCATTACCAAACCTCGTCGAAATGATCTACTGGGGGCAATATTGAAATTTTCAGTACGGCCGCATGATCGAGGAGCACATAACGAATGGAACCATCGTCCCCGTCGAAGTCACCTGCAAGCTCCTCGAGAATGTAAGCAATTTGTTTTTTTTAAAAAATATTTTTGTAAAATTTTTATCAGAACCAGAGTTATATCTGGCGTCTTATGCTGGAAGAGTGGCATGTTACTTTCGTGTAATCACCAATGTTCTGTGAGCTACAGAAAGCGCACAACCCTTCCCATCGTTCGACGGGGACACACTCCAAATGGCAGATTGACCTTATCTGTTGAGTGAGCGGGCACACAGACATTACTGTCACCATCTCTCTCTCCCTCTCTCTGCCAATCCTGATGTGTAGCATTGGCGTTTTCTCTGCACTTCCTTATCGACACCTTCTCTCATCGCACGAGGAATAGAGCCGGGTCCAAGACACTGCCAAAGGCCTATCTCTTCTGACCTCGGCACGTAGTGCGTAGCTTAGAGCTTATCTCTGACACAGGCGAAACGATGCCGCACCCCGCTTACAAAGGTTGCTGCCCTCTTGGTTATGCCCGATACTTTTATGGGCTATTTTATGTTTTCCCCTCCAAGATCAAGACGCCCCCGTAGAAAAATCGACCGTGCGATACGGCGATTTTATCGAACCAGTCGGTGAAAGATGGAATCGTGAAATCGAGAGGAAAAGGGCGCCCGATGTTTCGAGAGGAGCTAATGCGCAACGGAATGTGTGAGCGGTTTAGCAGTAGTGCGTCCGACATTGTGGAAAGGAGATTGTACCGTAATCCTTATCGGGGTGTGTATTTATAACACATAGTTCCCAGTGTCGGGTGATTGTACCGGGTGTCGACACAGACTATAGTCGAGCGGATTGGCGGTGTGAAGTACACATCGGGATTAAACGGGCAGAGTCGACGAAGCATAATCGTCTGATAATGACCGAAAGCGATGGTACCACCTTGCTTTTTCCGGCGACGATTTAGTCGATTCTCAATTTTTATAAATACAAAATATCCACATGAATACAGAAAAGAGTTCAATTATATGAGCCATTATTGGTGATGGGAATCAATGAAAAATGAATTTGAAAAATATTAATTGAATAAAAGTGCCGTTATTTGTAGGCGATGGAGGCGAGTGGCGACGCTCCCGGATTCCTCATCGACGGATTCCCGCGCAACCAGAACAATCTGGAAGGATGGAAGGAGCAGATGGAGGGAAAGGTACGAGATACAGTGTAGTTGAGATTTGTAAAAAACATAACTAGTCAAAATGCAGCCCCTATTGACAGGTGTGGTGCAACTCCATTATAGCCTGATGCACTAGCCATGTTTATTTTGTCAATATTTTACGCCGAAACCCAACACAATTCTGAAGTTCAGAATCCGCGTATATTTTTATATTCGAAGGTAAACACGGCACAATATACACGGACCGATTCATTCTTGTCAGATTACATTCAAATGCTAATTTGTAGGCCCGCGTCAACTTCGTGCTGTTCCTGTCGTGCCCGACGGAGATCTGCGTCTCGCGGTGCCTCGGCAGGGGACAGGTGGGAAATAAATTATATCATTAATTATGTTATAACAAGAATTAAAAATATAAATAATTAATGTGTTTATTTGAAATTTCAGGGCCGCTCGGATGACAACGAGGAGTCGCTGCGGAAGAGGGTCGTGACGTACAACACGCAGACACTCCCCGTCATCGACCACTACCGCGAGGACGGACTCGTCCGGGAGGTCTCCAGTGCGCCGGAACCTGAGCAGGTGAGGACGACCGATTTTTTGATTGTTTTTCTAGATTAATTTTGTAATATTGATTTATTATCTTCATTTCTAGGCAGGCGAACAATTGCGGGCAGGAAACCAAAATAATTTATTGGATAGCGAGTGACCTGCTATTTCACTGCTTTTTGTTACCATCTAAAATTATGAGGATATAAGGCACTCTCTCTCAACTAAAAAGTCTTTTGTAGTAAACTTCCACTGCATGTAAAGTGCACTCATGCGTGCAGGGGGTGCGCTTTACGAGATTTACTACACCTGACTTTTTAGTTGAGCGGGCCTTATATATCCTGGTCAATGATGAATCAGTTATTTCATTTATCTATATCTGCAGGTCTTCGAGCAGATCGTCGAGGTCTTCCAAGCTGCTGGATTCAACCGCATTAAGTGAAGCTTCTATAGTAACTCTTCGCGTGAGCCCACTCGAAACGCCTTTCCCGACACCACTCGATTCGTATTGTATGCCGTTTTATTTATCACACCATTCGTCTATTCGGTGTCAATGTTACAGTCCAGTGCGCCCGTCCACAAACCTGCATAGTTGCCCTTTTTAGAATCCGGTTTACTTCCATCGTCAGCAATAATTCAGCGTATTCTCACTAACTATAGGATACAGTCGTCGATGCTTATTGCTTGTATCTCTCGTTGCGTATGCCTACATAATAGCTCAGTTTTAGAATTACTATCTCTTTTCACTGTATCGTAGGTATTCTTTTACATTTTTCTATTCTTCACCTTGTCAAATAAGAATCCTGAAAATGTAATTCACGAGTAGTCGCACCTTCACCTTCTTCTGCGCAATCTACAATGTATAAGTTCGAACTTTCAGTGCTTCCAGTTATCTTTCCCTTGAACCCCCAGGACACTTGTATTTGTATCATTTTTCGAATTCAAGGATTTAGTAAAGCTTATTTACGAAAGGAATGTTTTTCAGTGAATGGTTCAGTTTCCAATTTATCGTTTGTGCTCACTGAAGAAATTCGTGAAAGGCAAACAAGAGCACTTGGGAATAAGGCCCGTTTTGTTGAATCGTTGAGGGGTATTATGCATGGAGTGGAATGAAAGACTGCAAAAACATTCGTGGCACAACTACTCGGAATTTGGGTAAACTCGCTAAATGCCGTCATTTAACATGAGAGATTTTCTTACAATTATAAATCCGCAATGGATTAGTGGATGAACTAGTAAAATAATCTAAAGTAAAAGAGAAAAAAAAACACGCGCTTAGAATGATCGCGTGAGTTGAAAAGATTGCCTTTGAATTATTATCCGCGATTTCGGATCTGCTCGGCTTGGCTGGAGATCTCGTTGATGAAGTTCTTGAAGGCATTCGGGTCGCGCAGGCACTTCTGCTGTTTGTCCTGCAATTGAATTTATTTATTTGTTTAAAATTATTCCAAATGGGATTATCACAGATCTTCTGAGAGACTGGAGGAAGCGAATCGACAACATTGAACTTTTATTTTTTTTTTAAATCTGAAACTTTGAGCATCGATACATTCATAAATGAAACTCATTGTCGAGAGCCATAAATCAAAAAGTTTTATGCGCATGGAGAGTGCTCACAGTCGGTCTTTTCTGTTTTTGGGTTCTCGACAATATATGCTAATTTATCTTTTTCATACTCATTTTGTTTGTTTGTGAATTTGTGCATCCCTACCTGGAGGTGGTACTTGCACACGTCGACCCAGAGTCGGGCGCAGCCAAGCTTCTTATCCTTTCCGTCGGTGAAGGAGAACGTCAGCCAGTACTCGTTCTTCAATTTCTCGGGTTCTCTCAGGCTTTGCTTATGGATCATACCGATTGAAGGGGCCCGAAGAAGGACTTGGGGAGATCCTCGGACGAGAAGACCTTGGAGAACGTCATGGTCCAGTGTCCCTTGGGCGGAGGGCACAGCTTGTTCTGCCTGCAAAATTCACGGTGTCCGTGGATTCGGAGTTAGCCCACCTGAGGAAAGACTGGGCCTTGCGGTCGTTGATGTACTTGTGGGCGCCCTTGACGGCTTCGTTACACTTCTCGAGCATGTCGCAATAGCGGCTGAAAGAGGGCTTGGTTGATTCGTCGGTGTTGATAACTAACCAAGATCCGACTCCGTCGCATCCGTCGACAATGTTCCATCCCTGGCAGGGAATAACCTGCCATCCCTTGCTACCGTGCTTGTTGGTCACGGCGTGGCGAACCTCAAATCGACTGATTTCGATTCGATTGATCTCATGATCTCTCAATCGCTGATGAGGATCAGCGAAAGAATAAGAGTGTTCTTGACTGAGATGGCTCTACCTCGAGGTCCATCTCGATCTTGTCAACGGGCAGGTCCTCGGAGACGTCCATGGTGACGTTGAAGAAGATGGGTCCCGGGAAGCGCGGGTAGTCCGGCCAGATGACGATGTTGGACACGTTGACGACGTAGTCGGTCCACTGAATTGAAGCGGTCAGATTGTACTCTAACAAGTCGTCGTACTCGTTGTCGTACTCTAACAAGTCGCTGTAAGTCGTCGTATCATAATTATGTTTTTGTTTGTTGTAAGACGTGTTATCATGATGTTCGATGAAAAAACGCACCTGCTCGGATGCACACCGCGAGAATTGCCATCCTCTGATCACAACGCCGTGGGGACCCGTCTGGTACTTTTCCCAGAATGGTTGTACCTGGAATCGTTGGTTATCGATTAATCGTCCTCGTGCTATCATGACGTGCTCTTATGGGAGAACGAGTTGACCCACGGATAGAGTTGCACTATCCTGATCAACTCCTTTCTCCCCTCTCTCTCTCCTCCCCATCTATGGATGTGAGCAGCGTGGATAGTCGATCCGATTTTCTCGCTATCCCTCCTTCCTGGGCGAAGGTGCGAGGAAGAGGGGGGGGGGGAGCGATTGGCCACTCCATCCCCCCATCCCTCAGGCTCCGCCGATCCGGTTTAGCTTCCCCGCCGGCGTGACCAATACATCAGGCTCCCCCCATAACACACCTGGTAACTACGTCACAATGGCAGCCGTTCTATAGTATCGCATACAAAACGTTCGCCTGGTTCCTACAGTACCCCTCCCGATGATGGAACACTTACTCCGGGCAGGGCATCGTGCCAGACTTTGTTGAGGGGTGAATGCTGAGCGGCTCCGATGCAAGCCAGCACGGATAACAAGAGACCTGACCGCTGCATGTTTATTACCCCTGTAATTCGTTAATCAAGGGGGAAATAAATTCGTTAATCAAGGGGGAACATATTAAACGGATACAAAGTAGCAGATACAAAAAGGAGTCTCTTCGAAAGAGAAAATCGACAAAAAGGAGGTGAAAGCACTGCCGCTGAAGCGAAGATGCGATTGATAGAAGCGAGTGCTATGAATAGCAAAGGAGTGAACACAAAGCTGACTCATCCGGAGATCATCCTATTATGGAGCCTGGGGGGACCTTGGTTGAATGCTCAGGGACACTGGCTCTCTGGGTCTCTCACATGCGCTACCGTCTATAGAGCGACCACGTAGCAGCGTTCAGGAACTGGATGCTGCGACCCGCCAGGACAGCAATGAAGCACCACCAGGGACGGTGTCCGAAGATCGAAGAATGCAACACGGTGGAATGAGGACGAATTGCCGAACCCTCCCTGATCAGAGCCGAAGTGGGGGGAGAGAAAGCGCGCTGAGGACGCAAGTTCGTGGAGGGGCGAAAGTGGGTCGGCGGGACTTGACGAGAGAGATTCAACGGGAGAAGGGAAATGGTGATGGGCGAGAACCGACCCGGATAGGATAAGATTGAAGGGGAAAAGGAGGTGGAGGAGGAGGGAGTGAATTCGAGCCGGACCTCCTCCTCCTCCTCTACCTTTTCCACCACCTCTCCATCCATCCCCACTAGAGGAGAGACGGTGTGACTGGTAGAGGCAAGGGCTTTTGGCCATTCAAGAGGAGGTGGATTTATGGGTAGTGGAAGGTGGAGGAAGGGGGATACGGTTGATGCTCCCCCTTTGCCGGACTGCCACACCGATGTTCCTGTTAGCTCGATCCAGTGGTTTCCATGAATGTGGCATTAAATATGAAGTGAGAATGCTGAAACATTTATTCCTCCACAATTGAAAGATCGCTAATGGATCGTTCAGATGATAAGTGTATCTGCACTGCATACGAAGACTTAAAGAAGGTGCGAGGTGGACCAACTGATCACCTCTATAACCTATGAAATGTCGTATTCATGCCCATTAGAAGGTGAAGTGGTGGCAAAACAATCATATAGAGCCATAACATTATGCAAGAGATTTTAATTAAAATCACACGCGTCATAAAATGCTCAAAATTATAATTCCCGCGTAAACCTGAATCAGTGAGCGCGTTGCGGTCGCGTCAGCGCTATGTATTATAGTTTGTAGTTTCGTGCCAGCATTTTTGCAAAATCGTTTTAGTCACGTTTCTATTTTTCTATTTTTTATTCGGTTGAAATTTTGATTGGGATGCATTCAGGTGTGAGCAGGTTCGGGCTGCCCCAGGGCTAGACCGATTCTACGCCCTTCTCGCTTCAGTGAGGTGAGATAGTTTACGAAGAGAAAAAATGCCTGTTGAAATGATTATGTTCCTAATCTCGCATTTCAATTTTTCTGGAACAATGCAGCAATTTTGAGATGCCGGTAATTCCGAAAATCGCCGCCCAGTCGGTACAGAACCGGACGCAGACACCATTCTGGAACTGGGTCCGCAACAAGGTTCGTTGCTTTCATGTGCTACGATTAATTTATTGGTGTCTCAAGCGCTTTGCGCTAGGAAAAAAAACATGATCTATATCGGAATAGTCTTTTTAGCTGCTGGCTGTGGATCGTAAGCCCGGAACTCCTCCACCCGGACTAGAAACTGCGGACGGAAAGGTTCGGATAAATTCAGTTGATTTACGCTTTTCACTTCTTACTGGCAGTAAATTATTGCTCATAGAAATCCTGCGAATTTCCAGGCTGTGTACACCAATCCGCTGCGCTTCCCGAAGACGCAGGCTGCTCGAACCCGTGAAGGTCCGGAAATTCCCGGAGGTGTCCATCACAAGCTCGAGGCGAACTACTACAAGGTTCTTTTCAGACTATAATACTGCATACAAATATCAATACATTTCAGTGACGTTGGCTCACATTGAAAACATTAAGAATTATTTTGTTCATTGGCAGAGATATATTCAGGACCGCGATGGCCGCCACACCGTCCTTCCCCCCGCAGCCCTCTATCGCGCCGATGCAGTCGGCGTCGCCTTCGGAACCCAGACTGGAGAGGCACTCGAGTAAGGGACTATGCGAAATTAGTACATGCCTAATTCACTGCCATTTTTTGCCCATTTTTCAAGTTGCGTTGAAAATGGCTTTGGTATCTGTCAAAAAAAAAGAAATTTTGCTAAATCAGCTGAAAACGAATTACTTGCAGGGCAGTAAAAGCTGTCGGCGTGAGCGTGGGCCCATCGGAGAACTTCGGCCTGGAGACGCCGACACCTGGATTTGGACAGGAGTGGAATAGGAGCAGGTTTTTATCTTTATATCTTTATCGTTCCGAACGGGATATGGACAGGATATGGAGTCTTTGTAGATGTAGATGCAGGTGATGATCGGAGTTTGGGTCTTCGGTGACCGGGCAGGGGAAATTAAAGCCGTATCCGTGATGGATGTGGCAATAGAATTGATTCTGGTAACGAAAAGAGTCTTGTTTTAAAGGGGCCATATGGCAGGTTGACGATGTCACCTGGTAGTGAATTCCAAGTAGTAATGGCTCGGGACACAAAAGTCGAGTGCGCCGGCTGTATTTGAAAAGGTAGTGAGATCCTCCTGTTATGTGCTCCACGTGTATTATATTGAGGGGGGCTGATCGTGAGTAAGGCGCTTAGATCCAGATGTATGCTTTCATCTATGCATTTGTGCAGGAACAGCAGGTCGCTAATTGCTCTGCGCGACTCTAGTGTGCGCCAACCTAACTGAGATAGTCGTTCTAGATATGTTTTTGGAGGGA
>JACMIG010000864.1:13858-25526 GCA_014805385.1 Levipalatum texanum
CGAAAAAGTGAATGGGACCAAAAACGTGCGCCTCGTGCTCCCGAGTACGCTGGTATCTTTATTTTTGCTCAAAACCGCCCCTGGACAAAGTTATGACCAAACCAAATTTGAACTGTCCAACTCTGGGTCTCGAAGGGAAAATTTTCAAAAAATCTACCGTACCCCTCAGAGTGCTTAGGACCCCACGAGGAACCAACACACCAGAATTGGACCGATTCTGAGTTAGCCTGTTCGCACCCTATTTGAGCTTTTCACAATTTCTGTCTTAATCTATTCGAGGACTTTTAATTGGTGAAAGATGGAGTTTAAACGTTGTAGTCTCACTTACAATCGGCCAGTTCGAGTTCCTCCGCGTCATCATCAAACTGATAATCTTCATCGGATAACTTCTCCTATAAACGATCAGTATAGGTCTAAAAATATACCCTCACAAATGGCGTAGTTTTACGAGAAGATGAGCTGCAGCAAAAATGTAGAAAAAAGCACCTCGCAATGAGCTGAGCTTGTCTCCAATCCTTCTACGCCCTCATAGTCCACATCGTTATTCTCCGATTGTATTTCTCCCTCTTCCCACTGGCCAGTACAACGATATTCTCGTCTTTCATCCGAAAAGCTTCGTCCTTTTGAAAGAGGCACCTGCGATTGTATTGTAAAATTGGAACGGAAAAATATACATGCCTCCGACAAAGAGTCCTTCCCGTCTATCCATCCTCGCTCCCGAATGTCAGCAATATCACCCTGCGAACGCTACATGAGTATTGAAACATTCAGAACTTTACTTTAGCTTGAATTAATCGGAAAATATGTAATAAACCTGGTCATCCTCCTCGTCGCTGTAGATTACGCGGTCGATCTCGGACAAATCAACTAATCCACAGTCCATAACCTGAAATAGTCAAACGTTCCAGTGGCATCACAAATACGGAACTGCATGCCATTCCAGGAAAACATTCGATAGAACTGATCAGGAGTTAGTCGATCGATATCGGAGCTGATGTGAACAACAAGCTATCGTTCGCGCGTTCCGGGTGGGAAACCGATTAAATATGAATGTGTCGAATTTAACGGCTGAGTAAATCGGAAGTATAAGGGCCTAAGGAGCTTTATTGGCACATGAATAAGACAGTAGAGCACATCAAACAAAATGAGAATGTCGTGTACTAGCGGAACAGGTTGGTTCTAATCAATCCTTCGAAACGACACGTGCCCACAATGAGTGGCAGGACAAAGGTGCACTACGTCATCGTAAGTGAATGTCAGCAACGACGATCCAAAATGACCCGATGAAGAGTGAGATTCAAAGCATAAACAAATGGATTTTTTTACTGAGCCGATTTGTAGCGCTGGAGAGGCAAAACGTTAAAAGGCTATACTTAACAAATCTGTGAACGAAAGTTAGATAATAAACTTAAGAGATCCAGATGGGGGTTAGAGGGGCTGCTTTCAGATTCTCGAGGTCGATACGCTTGTCCAATTCCTCGTCGACATCTCCAACGATAGCCCTAAAGTGATCTCGTTAGTCGCTCGATATAAAAAAAATTCACTAGCTATTCAAGAAAATACTTACACGTTATCTCCCCGAATGATGTAGACTCCAAGAGGGACAAGCTCAACGCCGGCTTTCTCCGAGAACACCCGCTCGTGACTGTCCACAAGTACCAGATTAACAAGCTGGTCGAATCCCTTCAGCTGCCCAACGATATTCCGCCCATCACCGGTAATGACACTGATGACCGAATTCATGAAGTTATCCAAGGACGATGTCATCCTTAATCGAATATGTATTTAGCGTCGACGCACGGCCATGTATGTTGCTGATATTGAACAGGAATGCAGGTAACTGATTATATCCTTCAAAAGAAATTTATAACACGCCAAACTTCGTCGTCCGGAGTTCATTCGTCACGTTCTAGAAACCTCAAAATGTCAACAAGTTGGCAACAACCTAGACAACAATGAGGCCGCACAGCACCAAAGGGCCATGAAGTAACAAAAAGACAACGAAAAAGATGATAATGCGAGAACTTGTTAGCTCTCATAACAAAGAAGACAGACGCAGAGGAAAGGCCAAAACTACTAGTTGAATGAAGTAAACTCATCGACTAGGGCTAAAATTGTTCCCGAGTTGATGAGCTATACCTCGATAACAATGGTGAACATCAGTGGCTTCAGATCAATGTGGTCAGTAAGCAACATAAGAGCATAAGACCGACATCAGAAGATTAAAAACATATCAACTGATGAGAAGAAACCGTCGTTCCCTTACAAACTTAGATGGACCAAATTGCAAACTTTTCTCTGGAACAAGCGGAAGTCTTAGAAAATGCTGTCGATACATACGCAATTATGTACAATCTAGTTGGAAGAGATTTAATGTTAGCGGATGGCCAATTCATTAAATAGAACAATGAAGGCCATCGGGGAGAGGACGTGCTAGATGACAAAGTGCAGAACGTGCTTAAGCAATAAGATAGATAATAAAACCACTTACTATCGCTACGAAAGATACGACAAAGCTCGAGGGTCTAGGTAGTAAATTAGACGTGTTAGTCAAATCTTGAGAAGGAAATAGATTTTTTGAAAGGGAGATGATCGGAATCGAGGAGTTGCTACCTCACAGTAGCTTAGTATTGCTGCTGAGCAGTCTGGGCCTGAGCGTAGTTTCCGCGACCGCTTCCGCCGTTCCTCTGGCCTTGGTAGTCGTAGTTGCCTACAAAACCCCACGAATAGATCGTCGTGAACAATTATACTTCAAAAATTCTTTCGAAACTTAAAACACTCACTTTGCTGGGGATATCCGTTGTAGTTTCCGTTCTGGTAGAAGTTACCGGCAGCGGCAGCTCCATACCAATCCTGGCCCCATCCGCCGGCGCCACCGTAGGGCATTCCCTGCATCTGCCAGTGGTACCAGTTGCCGGTAGCTCCTCCACGGCCGCCATATCCTCCCATTCGGCCTCCGCGAACTCCTCCAGGGAATCGCTTGCCCTGGGGCACAGCCTTCTTGACATCGCATTCGCGAGAGCCGAAGGTTTGCTTCATCTGGGCAGAAGCCTTGTCAGCTGCATCCTCCTCTTCGAAAACGATGAAAGCGAAGTTCCTCCTGGCCTTGGTGACTTTGTCGAAGGGCCATTCGATGTCCTCCACTCGTCCGTAAGTTTCGAAGTGCGCCTTCAGATCGGCCTCGTTATAATCGGACGGAAGTCCACCGACGAACACTTTCTTGTTCTCCCTCGACTTCGCTGGTTTGACTTCGACCTGCAAAAAATACCTCAGTATTTGCAAAGGAATGCAACCCCGGCCACGGAAAATTATCCATCTAAAAGTAAACAAGTTGCTTATGATCATAGGCGATCGCTGGTGGTAAAAATTCGTTCGGATCATTATATTCTGTACGTGTACTTCAATTTTCCAACGTTTTTTTTTATATTGGATATCTGCTTTGGATTGTTTTCCGTTACGCAAAATCACAAGTTCCGGAATTATTAAATGACTGCTTGCATATGTGAAATATTTAAACCTGTTCTACTCGCACCTGCTTGCCCTTGATGGTCTGTTCGCGGGAAGCGAGAGCGAGCTTGCAGGACTCTCCGTTGGCGAATTCGACGAAGGCAAATCCTCTCGAGCGGCCAGTCATGCGGTCGATCTTCACCTGCGCCTGGGCCACCTCTCCATACTGCGAGAAGTGCTGCGTGAGGTCTTCGTTTGAAACATCGTAAGCGATGCCTCCAACAAAGATCTTCCTGAAGTATTCATTTTGATTGAATGCAGTCCTCAATCCTATTGAAACGCACCATTTTCTCGTGCATCATTTTCATTAATTTCTAGCATCATTTTCCTTAATCTCTTTTTAATTGAAAAATAATACTCACTTGTCCTCGTTACCCTTGGAGACGGCTCCGTTTTCGATGTTCCCGTTGTGCTTCTCCTCGATTCCGTTCATGATTCCTCAAAAAATCAATATGGTAAACTGAAAAAATGAAACTTTAAATGTTAACTTACCCTTTTAGGTGATTACCGAGACGAGAGGTTATAGAAGATTAGATAGAAGAAGTTAAAAACGGGGATTACGAAAGGTGGACGTCCGATAGACTACCTAGTTGTACCCTGCAATGATGACATTCGTAAAACGAATTTAAACCGTTTCGACAAGTTCGAAATCGTTGTAACTTTTATGTTCTTCGCAGCAGTACAGTGTAACTTGAAAAAATAAGAATGGTGGGCACGGCATACAGTGGTGGAATTTTCGCGCCTATTCGCTATGAGACTAAAAATTTGTTCGAACCGAATAGTAAATGTCGACCAAACTGTAAGTGTACTGTACTGCGTCTTCGGATCGCACACTGATCGCAGAAATTATTTTACCATTTACATCTCGTACTAACACGGTTCAAAAGCAGCGGATTGTTGAGACTCCCGAGTATTTCTCTTGGCAGAAAGCGGTCCCACAAAAACATCCATTATGGTTCAGATCATTTGAGAAAAACGATCGCGAGACGCGTGAAGAGAAAAAAATGTTGTGATCTCATCCTTAAAAAATGCTCCAAGGAAGCTGCTCATTTGACGAACTTCCAATCCTCGTCACTTTCTTCCGTCGGGCCAAGAATCCTGCTTCCTTACCGAACACCTGAAGATCCCCCACACGATGCAGCATAGTGATAGAGTCATTTTTTTCCCGCACTCATGGTAGTTAATTTTTATGCAATCGAATCATTTTGCACGCATCTTCGAGAACAAATGTATCATGTCAAATGAACGCATTTTTTCGAGTACTTTTTCTCGGCTGTTGTCTCTGACACTTATCTCTTTTAATCTCTTTAATGGCATCTTGGATGTCATGTAACCTTACCTTGGAATTCTATTTGAATGAACAGTACTAAAGCTCATAATCCCAGGAATGTTCGAAGTACGGGAAGGGGTTTAGAAAGTGGTCTGAGTTGTAGACAACATCAGTGAGGAAGAGTCCGCCAGGGGGAGCGAGATCAATGTGCATTGCATTAAAGTTGTATGGATGCGCATTCCGGAGCAAAAATCTTATTTGTTCCAGAGCCATTTTGCCGTATGCCACCTGGACGATGCACCCCACCATTCGGCGGATCTGAAGAACCGGAGATTCAATTGAAAATGAGGATTAATGACCTGCTCCCGGAGATACGATTTCGCTACTACCGTAATATTGTAATAATCGTAGAGATCATTCTCCATGGAATGAGGAGTTCCTAAAATACGATTAAAACGAATGAATCCAAAAATATGGGAAACCGTTATCAATCTGAACCAGTAGAATATTTCTCATCGTATCGGGGGAGGATTTCTCTAGTCGCTTATCTCTAGCGGAATGCTTGTAGAAGGAAGCCATGCAATGAACGCCCTGATTGCATTCATTTAGACTGCGAGACCATGGACTCCAAAACCTTGAATAGATTGCATGCCTGGCTTGCATTTTCGACATTGAACCCTGCCGGAAGCATCCATGCATAATTTCTGCAATTTTCGTGAAGTGAAATTTGAAATACTGTAACATGTATTTGCCCATACCGTTCAGTGAAGCAAACGGTTGTTGGAGAGTTAATTAACTGGCTGTCGGTCTGGGGTTTTCGTACAGCCAACCGGTAGGTGTATTTTCTGACGCTGGCAATGCAGTGGTGGTTGAAGACGGTTCACCTGTAGCTAACGTTGCGCCGAATGCAGAAACCCGCGGACACGCTGTGCATGTCCCTGCAACACCAGTATACTTAGTTGTCGCCAGCAGAACCGAAAACCTGAAGACGAGACCCGAGGGAACAGACTCGGATGAGACACGGTTCATTTCGCGAAGAAGCCTCTCCTTCCTCACAATCGTGTCGTCGAGAATGCCATCACTAATCGGCACCTATAAGGCCTTACATTTTCGTGGGCTGAAAATACTGATCCCACCTGAACAACGACAGAGTTTCGAATGGCGTGAACGTGGGAATCCGTCCTGGAAATTCATTCGATCAAGAAGGGACTAGAGGTTTAACTCCAAGCTACTCAAGAAAAGAATATATTATTATTACCGCGAGCTGGGCGAGAACTTGAAGTGCCTGGGAGTTGGACTGGCTGCAGTTCGTGGTCCCCACAGCACCGTCGACACGGTTTGGGCAAATAACTCCATGGTACCATAGCGGGCACTTCCTTGAGCCATTTCAGGGAAACGGGAACCGTCGTAGCTGAAAAAAGCTACATTTCATTCGGAGGATATGATTCCGACAGAATATAAAAACGTGACATATACTTTCCGAGTACCTGATCCAGAAGATATAACGACGAATGGCCAAGGCTGACATCTCTAGAAGTTCCTGCAAACGCTGAGCGTGTTAGCTAATTGGTAAGAAATAGATACTATTAGATTCCGGCCCTGGGACAGATTCCAAAAAATGAATATGTGAGACAGATATTCTGATTATTAATTTATCGGCAACCATTCGCAAAACAATAGGAAAAATTTAGGGACGGTTTCCTACCAACAACAATCAAGCAACAAAATAACGTAACAAAGAAGCGATAACTGGAACAAGAGAGCGTAGGTTCGTATCAATGGGCCTTCTTCTTTTTGTTTCCTGCTTTCTTCGACACCTGCAGCAATATGTCTCTGGGTAACAAATGTCTTCTTACCTTTCCAAAACTGATCTTTTTCAAGCTCGTGGGCTTCTTTTTCGGCTTCTTCATGAACCCCTTAGACTTCCTCGCAGGATTGGAACCACCCTGAAATTGTTCTGTTGCCAAGCCGCATATCGCATTCATTCATCTAAATGAATAGTTAAGGTTGAAAGTATGTGTTAGTTACTAAGTCTCGGGAAAAATCATGAAACTTGATGCATACGAAATAACTCACAGTACTCGGTTGCTTTTGTGTTGCCTTCTTGGACGTCATTTTCTTCTTCTTCTTTTTCTTCTCTTTGTCGTCGGAATCGTCGCCCTGTATATAGAGGTTGTGGAACAATATCTGGTATGATCTGCACGGTAACCGAACTACACTGACCATTCGAGAATCCTTGATATCGGGCATCGCCATGGTGGCAGAGTCTCCACCGGGAGCCTTGTGCGCCTTCCGTGACTTCACTCGGTCTTCCTTCACTGTTTCGTTCATCTTCAGCACGCGCTGTAATTAGAGGGGATAATTATGCTACGTTGCTCATGATATGTCGAAGTGAAGGAGGAAGTTTGTATACAATCATTTTCCCTAAACTGTTCCGGACCCTCGTAAATTCTCGCCAATAATATAACTCTTTCAACATTCGAATTGTAAAGATGCATAGTAATATTATTATTAAAAGATACCTCAGCAGCCGCTTTGATTCTTTTGTATTTGACGGCGGGTACGGCTTCCACGTCCGGCTCCGCGAGGGGATCTACTCCGCGAGAACAGGCGGTGAACCTCCAAGCCAATAATCTACGTCTAGAATGGAGAATACTAACTTCTTCGATACGTCGTAAAGAACATTCCTCCTCCTGCTCTTAACCTCGGGCTTCTTCCCCACGTCAAACAGTAGTTTTCCAATGGCAGCAAAGTCGAACTGCAAAAATGCTCATATCTAGATCAAAGTTGTTAGCCTGCTACCTTAATATCGCCACTCTGGGGTGCAGCTCTCCTTTCGTCTCGGTCCGTTTCATCTTCGCCGTCCTCGTCCTCTACCATCTCCTCACTGACGGAGTGGAGGATTGTAACGAAAACCTCGTCGACAACAGTCGTGAACACGGCATCTCTGCAAGCGTTCTTTGCATTCGTCATCGTGACAGTAACAATCAACTAAGAAAAGTAACTTACGAGACCTTCCCTCCGATGAAATCAGCAAAACTTTGCAGTAGCTGAGTTAATCGTTCCGTGCTTAGGCTTCCTAAAAAGTTTCAAGACAATGTTTACATGGTATCTCATAATAAACTAACCAGCGTGATCAGCTTCGTCAAGGAAAAGAGATGCAAAGTGGAACTTGAGTGCTTCACAGAACGTTGGGTCTATAACACTTCTAGTAATTTAAACGCTAGCCATACAAAGACCTGGTGAGAGAACAGTTGATTTAAACGCATCCCAGTACAGGTCCGTGATCGCGCTGTTCCACTTTGTCTCCGCCAGATGGCAGAATACTGCTCGGACAAGGCGACGAACGGACTAAAATAGTTGTTACAGATCAAAATTCATTTAAAAATAGAAAATTATAATACCATAAGAAATTTGTCCATTCTCCACTTATCGATGTGGAACCATTCCTTATTCAACGAGACCAGGAAGAACTTGACGAATCTAAAAATAACTTTTTTTTCCGTCAGAAGCAGAATACGAGCATAACATAACGTATACGGTATACGTTGTCATTTGATAGTACCTGGCACGCTCATCTTCGGTCTCGAACATTGTAAGTAGATTTGCAATTTTATCGGCCAGCTCTTCCTGAAGTAAGCATCTGTGATTGGACATGCTCCTATGAAGATTCCTACGTGCATAATCATTTTATCTTGCATCCACATTACATAGTGCAGACCTTTGCACAGCCGCATCAAATCGTCATCTCCGAATCCTACAGAAGCATTTTTTTTAATAACTTTATGAAGACAAACGTTTCTTGTTCGATTGCTGTTTGAGCCATCGTTGGAGCTCTCGGAAAGCCCGTGCTCGAATAGGAGGCTCACCGCATGCCAACTTCTGTGCAAGGACAATTTCTACTGCTTCAAGGTCGATATCCATGTCCTAAAATGATATATTGCGTGAATAATGTATATAATTTAAAACGCGTTGGGCGGAAACGATATTTTTTCGCTCAAAGCAACCTGATTCCCCGGTGGTGTATTACTTGTTTCTCGCTGTAGCTTCACGTTTGGATGGACTAAAACATGCGAAAGTAAAAAAAAATGAAGAATTTGCTCAAGTGAGCGGCTAAACTTCTGCGCAAAATTCTGCCAAAACAGACCGTAACCAAGAGAAAGTTACTTTACGATAGAAAAAATTAGTTTGTGATCGCTTTCAACTTTCGGCGATCGATTTTTGTTGTTGGGTCGTTGGAGAATTGCACTTACATTCGTTCAATAGGTAGGCTTCCGGTAGGTTTGATCATTTGGAGCTATCATCACCATTCTACTGCAAGATGATAATTTGATAGCATTTTCCCCAGATTTTCAAATTTCCGCATTAAAGTTAATTGATGAGCTCCACTTACTATTTCCAAGGCAACGCAACTTCGCCAAATATCTAGTGCTTCTGTGTTTACATAGTTTGACTTTAGGGTTGATGACCCCGGAATTATGCTCAGCTTTACTCGTCGTCCTGGTTTGGATTAGCCATACCAATGCAGAGTCGGATTTCGGCAATTCTGTAAGTTAATTTAAAAAATGTATATGTAGGCCAACTGTTAATTTAAGTCTGGTGAGAATGCTTCTAAAGTGCTCTATAAAGCAAACCACTCCATTGCACAACTGTTCAACGCTACAGGTAAAAATTGGCCAGGTGAGCATCCACGTTTTCAGGTGTACCATTTTTGTAGAATCACGACTCCATGTCCTTAACACCTTCACCGAAGGCGAACTGTGGGTTGAATTTAATTTATTTTGACAAATTTCGGTTTTCAGCAGTGAGATGATTGGAGCGCAAACGAAGTGGGCTGATCGCATTCTAAGTAAGGATTGGGAGTATAACATCGATGACGCCCGTAAATTCGAACGAGTGGTTATCGCAAATCTCGTCAGGACCAGATCAGGTACTTATCTTGAACCTTAAGCACGCACTTCATGGTACAGATGTATACAACGTTAGTGCAACAGATGTTATTTGCCGCTCCAACGACGACGATACCAATGTGAGATAACATTTTTTTCCATTTCATCGCTCAGGAGCGACTGACAATTCAAAGTTATTTTCAGTTGCGAAAGATTTGGGGAGATACATTCGCATCATTTTGCATTGTTCATTCACCAGGAGTATGCAAGGTCACCTTACAAAAGTTTCGCGGAGAACCATCGTTTGGCTGGGGGTAAGACTTTTCTCTCTCGTCCGAATTGCAGCTATTCGCAGGTGCGTGGATGTCGACCATACTGCGCAGATGAACTGTAGAGGCAATCCGGCCTTGTCAGTTCATTGCTGTAGATCGGCTCTCTGCAATTACCTCACAGATGGGCTCAAGGTTTGAACGCTTAATATTGCAACATCTAATTTCAGAATTATATATTTTCCTGCCCGAATTTTCCGTTTTATTAGCCTAGGGCGATCAAAATTTACCTTTTAAAAAACGAATTTAAAAATGATGCATATTATACACCTAAAACCAAAAATAGAATTTGCAAATAATGTATATGGAGCACCTAAAACAGGTTCCAACTGTCTCAAATCACATCGGCGATTCCAAACTGGCGGAACACCTCTACAGTGACGTGTTCGTATTCCCATCTTTGACGTTTAAAGAGATAGACTTATTTCAGCATCAAAGGCGTGGAAACCTCTCAGTCGCGATCGATGGTAACATTCTACATTGAAAGCGAAGTCAAATACACATTAAGTTCATAGCCTGGGGAGCGGCTATTTTGTTCTTATGCGTACTCGTCATTCTGCTGATTGCACGTTTTTCGACATCTACGAAGTATAAGTAGGTCGATCGGAGTGCGTGTTGTAGAGTAGTGTGGCGAAATTAATTCCTGCACCTATTCATTTGTCTAGATCCATCAGTCAGACAAATGAAGAGACCATAGAGACGCAGAAATTAATTTCGCCACACTATTGTAGAGCCGCCAGCAAAATATCTGACATTTTTTTTGCTTGCCTACAGTTTCAAATTCGTGCAGCTTTAACTGAATTGGAAAATCATGATAACAGTGGGAAGAAAGTTGTCGCTTTAGATTACTGCAACTTCGACACTTCTACAAGTTCGTCAGCGGGGCGGAAGAAAAAAAAGGAATGGAAATGGAAATGAAGACAACACGAACTTCACCACAGTAAGTTGCATAATCTTGATTATTCTGCTTTCCATATTTTATATTGAATAGGATACGCTTTCGGCAAAATGAACATACATTACATACAGATAAGTTGAAACTGATGCAAGAAAAATTCGTTTCTTTAAAGTTCCGTTTTTCAATTATCTAAAACATTATTAAATAAGTATTAATCTGCAGAGTGGATAGAAATGGCGTAAATAGAACGGACAATAATGCCATGAATATCGACGAAACGGAAACAACGTCGCTGCCTAATTCCACACCACGTCCCGGCGAATCTTTTACACCTATGATGTCGGAGGATGATCATAGTACTCTGCTTACAACGTCGAAGGATCCGGACGAACTCAGCGTATTCCAACTCATGATTATGACATCAGGAAAGGAAAATGCTGCAGGAAATGGAAGCGGCTGCACAGTGCGCGAAAACGGATATAGAATCCTTCTTCTACCAACAGAAGGCCTTACAATTGGACGATTCCACGGGATCAGGTGGAAGAGGAGGAGGTATCTTCTCTCCTGCACCCCCTCATTTATATCAAAATGACCCTGTCAAATTTTTTGTTTAAAATATTCCTTATGGATTTGTATTCAGTTCCACAAAGCGTTTTATTTTAGGAGCGCCAGTGCTTCAGCACCGAACTCTGGCTCGTCAAATGCGCCTCGGGGATAAGATCGGAAGTGGGCGATTCGGCGAGGTATCCACCCCTCCCCCCCCCCCTTTCACCCC
>JACMIG010000865.1:0-11790 GCA_014805385.1 Levipalatum texanum
TGCTGAGTGCGCGCGAGATGCTAGGGGGGTCTGGGGTGGCGAAGCCCCCCCAGCTAGCGGAGCGTATCTCCGCTAGTTTGGAGAGTCGTATCGCAAGGGCTAATCCATCTGTATCTATCCTATCAGAAATTGAGAGATGTTTGCGTGTTCTGAAGGTTTCGTATCAGAAGTCAGCTCTCGCGGAGGAGGAGGAGGAGGACGAAAGGGTGGATCAGTGCTCGATCCACCAAAGTATCACAAGCATCAGGAAGTCGGATTCTGATTGTGAGTAGAGTTCAAGAAATGAGTATTATATTTTCTATGGAAAGCAAGGTGCGCTGGTTTTTAGACATAGCGATAGACCAGAAAACCCCCTTCGTTTTTCGCTATGAGTCCTTTTTACGGTGAAGGCCTTAAAGAACTAACAATAACCCTCTGTCATCTTCCCTCCACAATGTCAGAAAGTGTCCGTGTCATTGCTTCAGAACAGCACTGTTTGCCATGGCATCTTTCTGATCGCGTATCACAATGTTCAAAAGTTTGCCCTGCTAAACCCCATCATGATTCTGGCGCAGACGTGAAAAACGCTCGGGTAGTCAGGGTGGGTGGATGTTCAGAGAAGTGTCCCGAATCGCAACCTGGTCACAACGGGTAGGCTCCGCGAGGTGTATGACTTCTTTTCGGGCACCCACTTCCTCTTTGCCTTAAAGAAGGAGTAGGAGAAAGGTTCCGTGTCCGTGAAACAGCTGGAGCAAATGTCGCTAAAACACAGACACAGGCCAAAGTGTAAGTGCACTTTTTTCTCGGATAACCCAATGAACTTAAGGCAATAACTATATACTTTATCTCTTTCTTCATATGAGCCTCTCGGAAACATCGCTGGTCGTCTTCTCTGGACAGGGGCAGTACACGGCATCCTCTCCGGGCTTTCCGACTCCCCCCACCACTCCCTCGCCGCCCTCCTCTCCCGGAGTACCCGGCAGTCCGACCATGCCCTGTAGGCCCTCGGGTCCATACGGCCCGACGGGTCCGTCCTTCCCGGGAGACCCAGTCTTGCCAACGCCTCCCGTCACTCCCATGGCGCCCTTGAAAGGTATATTTAGTTGTACAGATATTCCATGAGACTATAGTCATTTAGGTTCACAGGACCTTTGAGTCATTTATTGTCGGCGAAATGAACCATACGGAATGTACGCTCATCGCCCTACGATCTCTCTCTCCACAGTTCTCTCGTTTCTCTAACTTGTCTGGCGGTCAGAGAAATGAGAGAACTGTGCAGAGATCGTAGGGAGATGAGCGTACATTCCGTATGGTTAATCCCGTCGACAATAGGTTCTGTTATTTAGGTTCAGGAATTTTATACTGTGTTAAATACCTTATTCCCAGGAATGGGCTGTCGTCGCAGGGCGTCTCTCCCATTGGGTCCGCGCACTCCTGCCTTGCCATCGGGTCCGGGCGCGCCCACCTCCCCCATGTCACCCGGTAGACCTGGACTACCGTTGCGACCGGGGCGACCGGGCTCGCCGGTCGGACCACGGCGACCACGCATGCCTGCAAAGGATTGAACTTATTGTCGGGCACCAGGAGCGGTCTGATTCTCACGCCCAGTCCATTCTAATATCGGATTATAAGAACTTGTGACCAGCAGAATCAAGCCGGGCTTGAAACGGGGATAGATCAAGAGCATCATTGATATTGCCCGCAATTGGGAATTCGTAGGCTCTGGGTGCTCGACAATATGTAGTGCTTCCTAGAGCCGGTATTTAGGTCATCCACAGCAATTCCTATACACCGACGTTTACAACACCATGTAAATCCTCACCAACGCCTCCCTGCCGCCCGCGCGCTCCCATTTCCCCCGCCGGACACACCATGCAGCCATGGAATCCGAAGTTCTGGCTGAAATAATAATTGATAAAATGATTATCGATCGATTGTTGATTGGCACCTGTCGACAGCATCGATGCCGTGCCATGCATCGAGTCCATCCTGGCCGTTCAGCCCGTCTTCCCCTCCATCACCCGGAGGACCGGGAGGACCAGGAGGGCAGGGGTTGGACGAGGCGCATGCTGTAAATGAATTAAATAATAAAATATAAATTTATATTATTAAATCATAATAATATGATCACTGACAGCAGAGGGAAAGGAGAGGTGGAAGAGTGGGGAGCTGGTCAGCGGAGACGTCCGCAGCGGCGGTGTCCTCGTAGATTGTGGCTAATAAATTGATGATTTCAATATTTTTAGTTTATATTTATTAAATACCTGCCGGTACCTCGACCTTGGCGTTGTAACCCTCGATGACTTTCTCGTAGTCGCGGCGGGCACGCCGCACGGAGTCGACGCCCCCTCCGAGTGCCATCATCCGCCGCCAGAGATCGTCCGTCTCCGCCTGGTAATGCCCAATTCGGGATGTTCGGGAGCTCATGCCTTGAACATGGCAAGCGAAAAGCCCCAGAAAATGGCCGTCATAATGGGCACCCAGACATTGAGGGTCGGAATTGTAGGCGCTCCATACATATAAGAGACCGCCGAAAAAAAAACCTATTCGCGAAATCGCGGCAGATTAGGGTGATTTTCCGCTCGGCTGAAATCGGAAATTGCCGAATGGGTCGGAGCCGGTCGACTTTTGAAATCGAGGCTGATTCCGGTCGGCTCCGAAAAAGGGGCACCTCTCCAGGACAGAATTGGTTTTTTTTCGGCGGTTTCTTATATCTGACAAAACTCTGGACATTCTGGGGGAAAACGGTGCATAGAAGGCCTAGATCCGGTCGTAATCTCGCCGCATTTCTAGGTGGTTGAGGAGGAGCCGGGGTGTTTTCCACCGGGGGAGGCACCTTCCAATCTATACCTTGATCCCGCTCATCTCTCCGTCAAGCGTCTGCCACATGTCTGTGATCTCGGTGGAGAGGTGGCCGACGGAGGCGAGGGCGTAGAAGAGGGTGAGCAGCATGGCTGCCATGCCACCCACCACGCACTTCGTGGAGGAGTCCATGGGGGTGACTGTAAGAGAGACGGCGTTTACTACACCAAGCATCTGTCGACGACGTTTAGCACAACGCGCAAATACTTGGAGATAAGGGTTGAAATCGCGGTAATCGACGTTACAGTTTTTCATATTCTCTCTGAATTTCTGCGCCGTGGACTGACAAGAAGAAAGTACACGCTTTCTGGAACCCCAAAACTCGCTTTGCAATCGTCGTAGATCACGGAAGCTCCAGGGCATGTATTATATGAAAAAAGTTGTGTTGTCGGCGGAATGAACGTTCGGGACAATACGCTCATCGTCCTACGATCTCTCTTTACCGTTCTCTCGCTGTCTGCTGGTTAGAGAAACGAGAGAACAGTGGAGAGAGATGAGCGTATTGTCCGGAACGTTCATTCCGCTGACAATAGATACAGCATGACGGACCACAGCATTTCTATAATATAACAAGCGAATCGTCCCATCCGATCCGGAAGTTTCTGCCTTATATCCACCCTTTCTCTCTTTGATGTCTTCCACCTGGTGCCATAACTCCTCCACTCCCGGATTTAGCGAGGTTGTAAAGAGAGGGAGAAGAATCTCCTGCCTGGGCTTGTCCACGAGATCCCCCCTCCCGCACACAAAATGAGTGTGTTTTACGGTCGGCTCGCGATGACTGGGAACAGGGGGGGGGGAGGATGAGGGACGGGGAGCAGATGGATCATAAACGGCGGTCAGGTATCTATCCACCGGGACGAGTCGAGCTTTTTACAGCCCTCTTCTCTGAAGAGTGCATTGTAGTCCAGCTGGCGAACATTCACTTTTTATGCGAGCAGACTTTCACGTGAATTTCATAGGCCTCTGACATAATCTTCGGATGAAAACGCTATAAAACTATGAGCAGTAGAGCACGGCATCACTGCCTATACACTTTCGTGGTATGAATTGGAATTCTACCCGAGGACTTCCTTGGTGTTCTGATTGATAGAAGTGGCAGCTTGAAGAAGGGGGTAGGCGGGAAGTTCCGTGTCCGTAAAACAGCTGTGGCCATTGTGGCCAAAATGCACTTTGGCCTGCGACTTGTTGCACTTTGGCCTGAGTCTTGTCTGGATTTCCATAACGACAATTATCAGGAAAGTTCCTCCTTCTTCTACTGTGAGCTCTTCCTGGTCCGAGTACTGGTCCAATGATCACAGAGCATGTACAGGGCGTGTGCATGTTTCTTGTTGCTCTCTCGCGGTCAGACCACTCGATGTCCGGGAAGCTCGCCTTTAGAGAACATGCTCTGCAGATAAGGCCATGTTATACATACATTCCTGGCTCCCGGCCCAGAAAGAGTCCGAGGTGTCCGAGAAAGCAGTTTGCTCGCTTGTTGAAGATGGAACCATCACGGTTTGGAAAAGAACAGGGGACCAAGGGAAAAGCATCACAAATTCACAAATATTTCTCCGATATTCCTGCACTTAACGCCCATTTGATCTACCCGCGATTTAGCCGGGATCAGCCACACTCTTCCAACGCCAGCACAAAGAACATAGGACGAAATACACTTTGTGAACAGTCTATGTGCATTTCCGTCCACGTTAATTGCCCCACTGCCAATTGCGCGATAAATATATGAAGATAATATGTTTTTGTATCAATATTTGGTTCTCGACAATACACGAAGCTTTATTTCGATAGGCAACGATTAAATCTGGAACAGTTTGAGAGATCTCAAAAGCAACCATTCCCGTCCCAGAAGTTAGATTGTTCTGAAGGTACAACACAAAA
This sequence comes from Levipalatum texanum, assembly GCA_014805385.1. NCBI lineage: Eukaryota > Metazoa > Nematoda > Chromadorea > Rhabditida > Diplogasteridae > Levipalatum > Levipalatum texanum. Next base: position 4,717 of record JACMIG010000865.1, read on the forward strand.
ATAACTTGAAGTGAGTGAGAAGGATTGGATGAAAAGTTTTTTTATTATTTTTATTTTATTTTTTTTATTTCAAAATCCTTAGATCATGTCAGCGATGTTCATGGGCATTTCGTCGATCTGCGTCGAGTAGTACTGCTCGATGTCGCGGAGAATACGGACGTCGTCCGATTTGACGAAGTTGATAGCAACACCCTGCAGATTGTTTCATTTCGTAAGAATTCGTTAGTGAGAACAACGTACCTTCCTTCCGAAGCGACCGGATCGGCCAATGCGGTGGATGTAGAGCTCACGGCTGTTAGGAAGGTCGTAGTTGATGACCTCAAACAGGGAGTGAATCAAAATTTCATTAAAGAAGGAGTAGGAACAACTTTTTTGGCACCGTGCCAACCACAGTGGAGTGCACTTTGCCCATACGTCTACGTATTGAAATGCAGACATTTCAAAACGTAGACGTATGGGGAAAGTGCACTCACACTGTGGCTACAAAATTGCTTAAATAACTCCCACTCCTTATTTAAGCTTATTTGCAAGTGGAATCGAAAATAGATAATGAATGGCACTATGAACTTACGAGTGACACCTGGGGCACATCGAGACCGCGAGCCCAGACATCCGTGGAGATGAGGACACGGCTCTGGCCAGCGCGGAAATCTTTCATGATCTGCTCGCGGTCCTTCTGCTCCGTCTCTCCATGCATGGCCGAAACGGTGAAGTTGGCCTCCTTCATCTTCTCTGCCAGCCAGTCAACCTAAAATTTAGAGATGTGTAATAGAAAAATAAGTGAACTCAAATTTCGGTGAGATAAATGTAACGATAACTTTTCTTGAAGCAAAATGATCAGATTAATTTAGTGGACCCAGAGCGGAGAATTCAAGCCCAAATAAATGCATTACCTTTCTGCGAGTGTTGCAGAAGAGGACAGCTTGCGTAATTGTCAGCGTGTCGTAGAGATCAACGAGAGTATCGAACTTCCACTCCTCCCGATCCACAGCGACGAAGAATTGCTTGATGCCTTCGAGTGTGAGTTCATCACGCTTGACAAGAATGCGGATGGGGTCAGTCATGAACTTGGAAGTCATCTCCAGAACTTCATGAGGCAGAGTGGCAGATAGGAGAACGACCTGAAATAGGGGTAAATATGCGTACACAAATGTGTACAACTGTACACTTTTGTTCCCAAAAAAGTGTATTTTGTACACATTTGTGTACAACTGTACACAATTTTTACTACTGTTTAATTTAGTACGTCTTATATATGTACCTGAGCTCCTGGCGGAAGGTAGCGGTAGATGTCGTAGAGCTGCTCCTTGAATCCCTTGTTCAACATTTCGTCGGCTTCGTCGAGAACCAGGAGCTTGATTGCACGAGTACGAAGGTTGCTAAAAAGCAATGGTATGGATGTCGTATAAAAAGAAGCTACGCGAGTCGTATAGTGCAACACCACAGAAAATTTCTAAAAGACTTGTGCTCATTAGCAGACAGTTCCGTTTGTGTCTTTCAGGAGAAAAGGTATCTATGCCTGAAATTTGACATGCTAGTTGATCCTCGATTCCAACCGAGCAAAAAATCAGCCGTAGATTCCTAATTGGCGCTGAGAAATGGGAGGCGGAATTTTCGATAGCGGAACGGGAAAATAGAAGTTCTGTGGTGCGGCACAATATCAATGGGATGCTCACCGTCGACGGATCATGTCGAAGACTCGTCCGGGAGTTCCAGACACGACGTGCTGGCCGTAGTCCAACTTCCTAATATCTTCGCCGACGTTTGTTCCTCCAATGCACGCGTGGCACTGGACGTTCATGTAGTCAGGGCGAGAATGACCTAAAGTAGTCAGTGTACAGTTGTACACAAATGTGTACAAAATACACTTTTTTTGTTCACAAAAAGTGTACAGTTGTACACATTTGTGTACAACTGTACACTTTTTACTACTTTTAATTTAACCCCTCTTATATCCGTCTCCCATTGCGATACCTTCTGGATCTGCTGAGCCAACTCGCGAGTTGGGGAAAGAACGAGAGCCTGCGGCTCTCTCAGTTGCGTATCGAGTGTCTGCAGGACCGAGATGGAGAACGTCGCCGTTTTTCCTGTTCCCGACTGTGCCTGCGCGATCACGTCGCGGCCCTGAGAACACAGAATTATGAAGTTTCGATAGAATAAGGTTAGTGCACGTATGCGCTTCGTCTAATTGTAAGAGAATTAAAATTGTACTTTGAGAATAGGCTTGATGGCTCGCTGCTGAATAGCTGAAGGCTTCTCGAATCCGTACGAGTAGACTCCACGGATCAGGTTCTCACTATAAAGATCCGTAAAATCATGGGAGAGGGGGAAGTTTACTTGAGTCCCATTGCGTCGAAGGTGGGGCAGACGTCGACCTCCTCGCTGGTCTCAAATTCGATGTTGGAGAGATCCTCCGCCGTCGGCTCTGCTTTGCGTCTCGCGGCCATCGTGAGTCTCCTGCGTGCGTGGTGTCTATGAAGGATCGTAAAAATAAAAAATGAATATCCAAAGTAAAAGTTCGGTAACAAAGCGAAGGGTACTTAATCGCGATAGGCCAACGGCCCGCCAATATGCTACCACATCTGATGAATAAATAGACAGCATAGGAACGGGGCAGAAAGTGATACCGGGCAGGGACGGCATTCGCGAATACTCGCGAGGTATATATAGCAGCGGGACAACCACAGATCGAGGACACTCTTTACGAAAAATATTCGGAACTTTTCGAAATGGGCGACAACTTTTTCGAATGTTGTGTGGTTTGCTGTTAAGAGATTGCGAATAATGTGTCGTTGGAGTTACGAATACAAGGGACTCGGGAGCATCGTATGTCGGATTCGATATTCGGCCATGTTTCTTCGCAGGAATGGGCTATCCTCGTGAGATGGATTCTTCTTTTAGAGAAGTTTTCCGAAGATTAGCCCGACAAGAAGACCAGCCAGAACGATCAGCATTATCTTCAAAGAAACATTTAATACAAGAGAATATTCGAATAAAGCTAGAGATTTACATCGCTATCATGCTTGATAATATTCTTCCTCCCCCATTCCTTACCCCTTCGATTCTTCCGTAGGCGGCCAGGTATGGTTTGCAAAAAGATTGATCTCGGGCGGGCTCGAACCGCCGACCTTCTGTGTGTTAGACAGATGTGATAACCACTACACCACGAGACCAGATGTTCTGCGCTGTGAAAGGTGTGCCCTTCAGGCTGTCAGACTTGGGTTTGAGCGCGAACCAATACGGTGCTAAATAATTTTTATTTGTTCATTTTCAGTGCTGGATCCGATGTCTATATTCTGTGAATCGTGAGTCGTTTTTGCCGGGTTGTCGTCCCCTGTCGTGCGCGCGACTCCTCGGTGAGTGCGAGCTCACGACCGCCGCCCTTGTGTTGTATCGATTGGAGAGGGAGCAACGGTAGGCTTTTTTTGAAATGTTTATCTTGTCAACTTTCAAAATGAATTTATCATCCGTTTTATAAATATGATCACAACGCTCGGATAATGGATATGGAAATCATTATGACTGGAAATGGGTCAATCGGAAGCCTCTGAACGCGATCGAGAAAAACATCTGTTTCCTGGTCGTAGCGCAGCTTCTCATCGCGAAATGCGCCCGATAGATTTCTGTAGAACTTGCGGTCCTTGGGGTAGCGAATCCTGCTGGCGAAGAGCATGATCGTGTGAGGGCGGGCGAGAGTCTGTACGTTGTTTGAATTATACAAGATGAGGATCAAATTTCCTGTGTCTGTGCGATCTACTGGGTAGTTCGGGGGAGGTAGCTGCGACCACCCACATCTCATCCACGAGACAAAATTCAAACAGCAACGAAACAAAAAACTCGAGCAAAATCACGGGTTTATTCTTCGTTCTCGACAAGGCTGACGATGCGTATCATTCCAGACACAGCACAGCACTTGTGCGTTTATGCTGTATACGCCATTGCGTCGCTCATCGACTTCAACCAGCGTTGGGTGATTGACCTGGAACTTGTTGTTATCTTCCTCCATCTCTACGCTCTTTCCCTTCTTTCTACCTCTTTTCTACCTTTCAACCCTCTTCATCGATCTCTTTCTATTCATCAATTTCTCCATCTATTTCAAGCATCTATGTACCTTTTGATGGGTGTTGGCCATGTGCAACCCATCGGCCTCAGTGAGGGCCTGTCCTCCGACTTGTACGTACCGGACAGTCTTGTTCATGCTCAGCCAGTCGCAGTCTCTGACTCGCGTCCCGCAATGGAATGGAGTGATCCGTATACAGCCCTGAACTGGAAATACAAAATATTCGGAGTTTAATAAGATCAGCCCTCGATTTTACCTCCCATACGAGTATTCCATGGAATACTTCATCTGGAGTTACCCGCCAAGAATATCGTCTGTCCGAATCTTACGTCGTACCTTTCTCCTCGTTTGTCCTGTTGATCATATTTGGATGGAATTATTCGGGCGAAGAATGGACCGTGTATGAGCCCTGTAATGAGAAGGGCGTGATGGAATATCGGTGTGATTGGAAGTAAAATATATTTTAGAGGTAAGAGCATGACACAATCTCCTCTTCCCAGCAAGAAATGGAAGGGGAACAATAGATCTGGCGTGAAGGAATGGGAGGAGGCGGTATAAAGAATTGATTCCATCGCTTTGTCATCTATCGAGAAGGGCCAGGGAGAAAAACAAAAGGGGAAAAGGGCTGAATCAGCTCTCGCGCCCTGATTGCCTTGGAATGTCATCGCTCTCCTTGCCAATCAAAGGCAAAAACTTTATCACTTTATCGAGAGTGATCATTATGGAAATAATTTCGAAAAATGTGTGGCGAATTTGTGATGAACAGATAGGGAAGTGAAAGGACAGCATTGGAGCTTCGGTGTGATTTTGAGACTTTGTAGGCGTTTGAGAAAACAGTCGTAGTGGGGGTGACATACATCCAAATGCCATTGGATCCACGCCAGCGATGAGCGTACAGTCCAACCTATATTCCGCCGACAATAATTGCCCCCACTGCCAATTGCATGATAAATCAATATTTGGTTCTCGACAATACACGAAGCTTTATTTCGATAGGCAAGGATTAAATCAATGCAAGGCGAGATCACTGTATTCAATGAGCGAATGAGCTGACTATATTCGAGGTATACAATCGGGGGGTTAGAACGATTATTAAATTTGAGAATAGTCCTCCCTTCACAAGGGGCTTGGATGTTATTAATTACGAATTAATAGCAATATTTACACTGAGGCGTTGGTCTTTATAGAGCAGTGACGTGCCTCGCGGTTTGAGGCCTTTGACGGTGCTGAAAAAAGCTCATCTTTATCCTCCTCTCCCTTTTCTCCTTATTGTCGGGCACCGAATTCTCAGGTCCGAAAATACGGATGACGGACTGTGCACACTCATGATCTACCGATTCTAGCTCTGGTTTACGGTAAGTTTGATTCAACAGAGCATTCTCAGCTGGTACTCGACAATATTACTTAATTCCATTCCTCACCCCTTCGATCCTTCCGTAGGCGCTTTCCTCTTGCATGCGCAGTGCCTCCACGGCTTCACTGATGGTCGCCGGCTCTGCCGAGTGGGGGGAGAAGTGAAAGGCGTCCGAGGCACTGAAATAATCGATTAAAATAATCGATAATCAATACAAACTATTCGATGATTAGCTTACCGATATCCTCGTAGTGCGTAGTCGGCAACGCGGCTGTGGGAGGCGGAGAAGGAGGGGAGGAGGAGGGGAGAGGAGGAGATGGGGGAGGACGAGGAGGAGACGATGTCGGCTGAGGAAGAGCGCAGCCGGCCGCCCATCGACATCTGCAGAATTCCGTGAATTAGACAGATTCCGGAAATTGACGAGTTCCGGGAATTAGATCGACTTCGGGAATTAACCGGTTTCCGGAAATTAGACTCGATAAAGGTATTACCGTAGTCGACGAGACGGGCTCGATGCACGGCGGGAGATGCGAGGATTGGACGACCTTCAAGTAACATGGTCTCATCATGAACCGTATACGGTATACCAAGGGGGTTCAAAGGATGATCTACGGCTTTATCGATTTTCTCCCTTTTCCTCACCTCAGCACTGAGCCTCTTCTCGCTTATCTGTGAATAGTCATCGTCCTTTCGCTCCTCTTCGATCGGTGGCAGGGAACGCACCTCAAAGATCAAAGATAAATCTATAAAAATGCTTTTATTATTTAATCGATTTATTTTCAATTTATTGATTTTTAAAAATTAATTTCGGTAGATCACAAGGTCACCTCGAGAGTGGTGGGGAAGGGGGGCGGGGTGTCGAGGGTGCCGTCGACGTAGATGCCGGAGGAGCTCATACTTGTCATAAGGTCATCCGCCTCCGACGAGCAGAACGTCGTGCCCGATGAAGTCATCGTGCCTGCAGGGGGTGATTACGGTAGTTTGGTGCATGACGACGTTTACTAAGTACACCGCGTGGTGTAATAAACGTCGTAGTAGGTACTTACTGCAGGTAGTGCCAGCGTGCCCATCTCCTTCATTCCTCCTCCCTCTCGACTCGCTTCCGTCCCTCCACTCCCGTGCTTCCATCACCGTCGGCTCATCGCCATCCGAAGTCACCGACGAGCGCCAGGACCTCTCCTGAGAATAGATTTTGGAAAAATCAATAAAATCAATAAAGCAATTTCTTACCACTCCGTTCTGTGCAATCTCCAGGTGCTGGATGCGGCTCTCGAGCGATTGGATGTAGGCGACGAGGGCGTCTGTAAAATGGAAATAACTTCTACCTCACGGATATTGCGTTCATTGTCGGGAACCATACGCTTTTCAAATTTCCATTCTTAATTCTGCTCCCTGTATGATAGGATACAAGTATCACAAAACCTCTAAAGTCAAAAAATCAGAATGATACTATTTTTACACAAGAGAATGACGGCGAGAATGGAAATGTCGAGAATTCATTTGAAACAATGTTTCCCGCTAAACGCAGTAGCGACCGCTGGGAATCCTTTTCCCTTCATTTCATGACCGTGTAGGGGGGGGCGCCGGCCGCCGCCGTCCCGGGACCTCACGGGGCGAGCGGGGGGCGGGGGGGGAGGGGGGGGGGGGGGGGGGGGGGGGG
>JACMIG010000866.1:9712-25494 GCA_014805385.1 Levipalatum texanum
AGATAGATCACTACGCTGCTTACCGCGAAGGTTGTTCGCGCGTCGCCTCCGCATCATTAAAAAAACCGGACAATAATAATTTTCCCCCGTATTTCCAGGTGATCATCGTGGGAGATGCTGGCGTCGGCAAGACGTGCCTCTCCTTCCGCTTCTGCAACGGGCGCTTCCCGGAGTTTACCGAGGTAACATTTAAAGAAGGTCTGGCAGCCACTTCTTGGCAAAATGCCAATCTTAGTGGAGTGCATTTCTCCAGCAGTCGACGTATGGAAATTCAGACGTTTCAATACGTCGATGTCTGGACAAATGCACTCCATTAAGATTGGCATTTTGCCAAGAAGTGGCTGCCAGTCCTTCTTTAACTGCTCCGACAAAGGCTCATTCCCTCCAGTTGGACTAAATTCAGGGATTACACAATTCACGTTTCGTCCAAACTGTTCCGTTTCCATTGAAAATAGAATTCTCTCGTCGTCTGTTTGGAGCTGCCATGATCTCTCAAATACACTAAAGAACTGCTAGTTTTCTTTATACTGGGCTGAAGTATCGTTTTCTTTTGTCACATTCCATAACTAGGCCTGTTTGTATTTGAAACCCAGTAAAGCTGAAGCGATGAAATCGAGCGCATCGGATAATGTTCGTTTGATATTAACGATAAGGGCCTGATCACATATTACTGGCGTAGCATCTCTCTCTCGTTTATACCAGAAGCGTGAAACTCAAATGCACTGGGTTAAATCTTTTTATATGGTAACTTTACAATCATATTTCCAGGCCACGATCGGCGTCGATTTCCGCGAGCGCAGCTGCCACATCGAAGGGGAGACCCTGAGGGTGAGGAGGGGGGAAAGGAGAAGAGAGTTAGGAAGGAGGATAAGAGGAGGAAAGGGAAGGGGCAAAAGGGGGAAGGAATTATGGAGGGGGTGGATCCTTTATTCACAGTATCACTACATTATTTTCTTATTGACGGAGAGGATCATCTAGATAATTGCTAGTCCATATCGATGTTCGCTTTTACAAAATTGGAGTATCTCCAATTCACCCGGTTCCTATTCTTCACATTCTTCCCGTAAATCGATCCCCACAACTTCAGGTGCAACTATGGGACACGGCGGGTCAGGAGCGCTACCGCCAGAGCATCGTCGCCCACTACTACCGCAACGTTCACGCTGTCGTGAGTCCGATTCATGTTCATGAATATTATTCGAGCTCACTATCACTATTGACATTCGGTCCCAGAATGTGATCACTGCGCTGCAACGATTCAATTATTTATGGTTATTATGAAGCGGAAATGCAACGAGTTCCATCAATTTGTAGTTCACTAAAATCGATAAATAATTTCCGTACATCAATTTGCAGGTCTTCGTGTACGACGTGACATCGCCGTCGTCGTTTGCCTCTCTGCCGGCGTGGCTGGGCGAGTGCGAGAAGCATGGACTCGGGTCGAATTCAGAGGTGGGGAGGAGAGGAGTGGATCAGGATTAGGGAGAGGGAGGGTGGTGGGGGAGGAAGATGAAGGGGAGCAGGGAGAGGAAAAACGAGACCTATAGGAACACGTATAATCTCCGCCTTGTTCATGTGATCAAAACGTATGGGACTGGGTTTTTATAAATTGTTTTGAGTGTTAGCACGTCTTTCGTTTTCTAGAAGAAGTGGTATGATTTATCTTTGCATTTGATGTTGAAGAGGTATTAATATTGACATCGATGACAACTAAATAACAATTACCTGTAACCGTGACCATCCTGGTTTAGAGCGGTGATGAAAAATAAAACGTTTACAATAAATGAATACATTTGCAGGTTCCCCGCATACTCATCGGCAACAAATGTGATCTGGAGACGACGACACGAGTATGTACGGATAATGCACAGGTGGGAGGGAGAAGAAGGGGGAAGGGGAGGATGATACTGGTAATGGGATGAGGATGGAGGAGAGAGCCGAGCAGAATTGAGAGGAGGAGGGTGGATGGAACCGTCGAATGAATTGAAATTGTCGGTTACCTCTGTCCCTTCATAAAGACAATTGTGTAGAACGCCAAACATCCTGGTTGGCACGAAGGATATGCCGCTCGTTATACACGGTGAAGTTTCGAGAGCGTAGACTGGCTGCTCTCCTATTCAGGGGAGGCGGTATCGCTTTCGGATAAATGTCGAAATGTTTATAAAACCGTTTTACTTACGGCTTTTTGCAGATGTTCGCCGACCGCAACAACATGGCTCTCTTCGAGACGAGTGCCAAGAAGGTGGGGGACATTTTACCTTCGACAATTTTCCCTCTGACTGAAACCCACGGCTCAAACAAGATGGTGGCCGTCAATGCATAAAAGTGTGGTCATGCTGTTCATCCCGATTAAAAACTTCAGAGTGGAGTACCCTTTTATGCACTGGAATCATTTTTGATCGATGGTTTTCGACGACTCAAAAATCGTGGAGAACTTTTTGGATAGGAATTTATGTCGAAGAAAGTATCGGCTACCATCCAGTTGGTTTGGTGCTATTGTTCATCTGCGTTTGATTGGGCGCAGTATCCTTATCAATTCAAATCGGAAACCTCGAAATAAAATACAACTATTTTATTACGAAGAAAGCAGAGCAGAGATCGATACAAGAAATACGTTTTCTTTCATTAAAATTGTTATTTCTTTTAAATTCAGGACTAAAATTTCATGCACCTTGAATAAACAGCCAGGAATACCAGGTAGTTCCCTGTTGGGGTACGCCAAGATTCGATTAGTTATAGAGATTATTGGCAATTTTTGGCTCTTTTTTCATACAATCCCAAACCCGCAGTTTGTTGCTGCTGAGATCGTATAAATTCAATTGCTTTGGTTGTTTTGTCAATAGTCCCGAGAAAAAGGATCCACTAGAAACTATTGTCTACGTAATTTGCAGTACGAAATATTTGCTCATCGCAATCGGGCAACAAATAAGCTGCTTATTGGCCGAACTGTGCCCATTTTCACTTAAACAGGTGAAAGGTTTGATCTACTGCAATACTGCGTGCCATTTAGTAGTGTGATGAGCGAACGATCCGTATTGTTATTATCGTCGGAACCAATTTCCGTAAAATACGCTTATCGCCCTACTGAATTCATACGCTGTACTGCAGTACATATCTCCCTAAGCTAACAACTACCAAAATCAGCACCGGGGTTATCTGTCTGTATTACTGACGTGAGGAAGGACAGCGGGAGTCACTTCGATTACTCCCCCCCCCCCAACCCTATGAAAACCAGGCACTTCGGAAGTACAGCTTCGCTACATAAAATTTGCTTTTACCGTCATTTCCAATTAGTGTAACATATTTTTCTACTGTTCTAGCATCTAAAGCGGAGATCTGAATACTAGGAAGTTCAGTGCTGCTAACTATCTACAATCAAATATCAATCAGCAACATTACCAATATCTTCAGTATTTCCAGTTGAAAAAGAATTAATTGATTATGGTTGCATCGCAGGAGTCGGAGGCAGACCACGTGGAGTCCATCTTCATGACGCTCGTCCACCACCTCCACAGGAGCAAGGCCATGCACGTCCAGAGCGAGAGGGAAAGGGCTGATCAGGTGAGGGGAAGGGCATCGAAGACGCGAATTCAGCTGGTCCCGATTAAAATTTATACCGCCTTGCCACTGGTGGAGTCTTTCGATTGTTCGGCTTTTTTTATGCTCAATTTCTTTACTCTAACAATATAAGACCGTTCAATCAATGAATATGAATTAATCACATGCAAATGATGAAAAATATTGTGTTTCATCCCAAACTCGTGTTGAGAAATCGGCAACTCGTGAAATAACTAATTAAGCACTCAAAGCTTGCTGATTTGCCCGCTGCGAAAAGAACAGCAGTAATCAAGCGAACGATTGCCTCGCAATTGACCCCGCACAATGTTTCTGAAGATATGAATCGAGAATCCCTAGTTTTCACGACCACTTGCAGCAGCAATTTACTTCGTTATTTACATTCGATTTTGAGAATGCATCGCTCATATTACGGAACCAGTCGGACTCGGCACCGCTTCGCGGCGCCGACGCCGACTGGATACACCTCAAACTTGGGTAGTTAAACCGGTGTGACGTCATAGCCCCGCCCCCAACCTCAAACTTGGGTAATTAAACCGGTGACGTCACAGGTGAGAGGGGAGGAGCGATTGCACAATATTGTGCAATCGATGACGTCACAGGTGTAACATCCTGACACACAATGCGATTATTAAGGTAAATGATATACATTAATTGTCCGTAAATAATGGATCAAACACGCCAATTGCTTCGCCATGATTTGTTCACATGAGATTGCTAAGGAGAGAACAGTTCGAACGGGATGCGAATGTAGACGCGTTTGGTTCGTAGACAATAGCCTGAATCTATGGCCGTAATTATGGTCTTTTGTCAAACGAGAATATTGATCGATTTCTTTCAGGACCGCCAAACGCTCCTGCTGAAGGCGGATGAGGCGGCGCGGCTGCAAGAAGAAGGATGGTGCTGTTGATGGAGAGGATGAGGACGAAGGAGGAAGAGGAGGAGTACGGTAGTCCAGCCTGCGATCGGATTACGACTAGTGCTTTGGATGGTGTATACGGTAGCATTTTTTCATTGAACTTTTGGAGTGTAATTTTGCGGTCCGTTCGAATTGTGGCTTTTCTATGTAACGCGATCACGTCTTCTATCTACTAACTTTCCTGCACAGTATTTTATTATAGTAATCCATTCTAGGACTTCCTTGGTTTTCTGCCCCTTGTAAAATGTGTATTTTCTCGCCTATTCGAGTTGTGATCGCTTTGTGTACAGGTGATAGAAAAATAGATGCATGCCTAATTTATTAGACCCAATTTTTGATTCCTAATTTTTTTAGAATCGATTTCTTTTCTTATCCGGAAATCCTCATGTCGTAATGATTGCCTTGGGAATACTCGCGAGAAATGTATAAACATAATTTACTTTGCGATAAAGATGAACACTTCATCTTGGCAACATGCCAATAAATCGCTTTTGTTACCTGGGTCTCCGTTTCGCACGTAGTCACTCGATCGTTTGTTGGAGTCGTACCGTGGTGCGAAGGGGTCGAAGTGCGAGGAGGGAGAAGAGCTGACAGTTCCCGCCCTCATTCATACCTTCTGGCACATACTGGCCATTCCCTCTCCACACAGAGTAGCAGAGTAAATCGAGATAAGACCCCTAGTCCCCTTACCCTCCTTTCTCCCTCTTTAGAACGCCCGAACTGTTGACTATTTGGATTTTTTGCAGTTCTCAATAGTTGTTTTGCAAGCATTCTTTGAGCAATTTGTTTCCGCGAAGTTTTCGGATTTGGCTGCGTGTCATTTCCGATTTCTATTCCAGTTGCAAACTATTGGGTGCGCTGGATCGCACAGTGCATCCAAAAGTGAAACATACCAAAGTTGCTCGGGACTAGAATCTAGACGCTTTTTCGCTTGAAATTTTTCCTCTTCCACAACTTTTTCATAATTCCTTTCCTTTTGGTCTTGATTTTTGCTGGATCGTATCCAGCAAAAGGTTGAGCAATTCTGCCGATTGGGAGGGCTGAATTTAGGAGCTAAGTCTTTCTCTCTCGGCCATTGGCCTTCCGATAACTTGTCACTTGGTTTAGACACTACTATAATTTTTCAGCCCACAACTCTCCTATAATTTTCACTCTGATCTGGTCCTCGACGATTCGGAATTCTCCAAAAAATCCCTTGAACATTTGCAGCATACAACAATGCATCGCCACGCAAACCTTTCGATCAAGCTGGAGACGGACGAGGTAACTTTGGAATACTTCAGCAATTCGAGACGTTTCCTGCGATCATGTTATTATTTTGTAAAGTAAATTCACTTTATTTATTTATCGAAATTGGCGATTGCATTTCTATTAGGTCTTCTGAGATACTGGGAGGAAAATTTCTATACCGGTCCGACAACTTTTGTCTTTTATTTTTTCTAGAAATTCGGAACATTGGGCCTTCGAAGGGGTCGGCAGGCACTCATTATTTATTATTATGGAATTGAAGGAGCTGATTCCGGATGATCCCGAGCTGGCTGCTCATTTATACGGGTGGAAGCGAGAAGAGAACGTGTCTTCCCGAAGAGAAGAGGTTGAATCTTATCAAAATCAAACAACCTGATAATGATGCACTTTCAGAAACCGCCGAAGCCGTTCCAATCCGCTCGGAGCCGCAAAATAGCCGCTACTATTAAACGGAATTTCTATACGAGCCCCATGCGATCCGTGAAAGTGGAGGAGATTGCGCAGGATTCCAGTGGCATTGACACTGCTTGTAAGTAGACAATAAACTTGACTGTATGAAACTAAAAATTTCGCTCATTTTTAACCGTTCCAAACTGAAAGCCGTAAATTAGATACATTTCGCGGTACCAATGAACATTTTCAAAAAGCGCGCGATTTTTGAGAAAATTTATGTTGCTTTTAAATAAATTATCAAATTTTAGCCCCGCTTTTCGCGCAGTTCCCTACACTGGCAGCTGAAATGATGGCTAAAGGTAGGGACCGGAAGACTCTGATTCCATCGCCCGAAGCTCCTGTGAAGCCACTCAAAGAACGTCTCAGGACCGAGATCAAGGTGAGATCAATCGATCGACCAAAAATCAATAAATCTATCAAAATTTATAGAAAACCTGTCCCCATTGCAACTTCATCAGCCTTTCGGAAAGTCCGCGACTGCTTCGTAAGCACATCCGTGAGAAGCACCGCAAGCAATTCCGCGATGATAGGTAATCAATATCGATTTACTAATTATTGATCGAGTATTATCGATTGATATTTTGTAGTTTCTCTCCCCACGCCTGCACTCAAGCGGGATGCGACTATCGGACCTTCAACGCTTCTTCGCTCTTCCACCATCGAAAGAACCTACATGGAAAGGCCTTCGAGAAATGGGAGAAGGACGGGATGTTCGAGCTGGAAGGTTTGTTTTGAAATAGTTTTAAATTTATTGTTTGTTTGTGTTTAGAAATTGGAAAAATATGATTTTAGATACTTCTTGTTCTTTTTGCACCGAGCGCATCACTTCACTGGAACAGTTAAGAAATCACATCGAAGAGCACGATGACGAGATAAACAAATCGGTAATTATCGATTTTTAATTTTTATATAAATTCAAAAATATTCCCAGGGTCCCTTCATCAAGTGCCGCGGATGCGATGAGCAGTTTGCGTGGGTGCACGACATTTTCGAGCACTGGCGAAAGGTGAGAATGAAGAAATGGACTACGAAGATTGCTCTGAAGCTAATTGAAATTACTTCGAGAATTACTCTGAAGCCAAATTTACAGGGCCGAGAATCGGAGGAGTGTCTCGAGGCGGGAATTCGACTTCGGCGGAGGATTACGGTAGATAGCGCCGATAGGAAGAGGAAGAGTCCGGGAGGTCAGATTTATAAATTACGGACTTGTGCTGTTTAGCGAGCGATTTCGGAATCTTAAATTAGACCTAAAGATCTCTTTTCAGTCTCTCCCCCCTCTCCGAAGAGGCCGCGACGCGCACTCGCCGTGACCAAGAAAGAAGTCGAAGAAGAGAAGGAGAAGGAGAATCCCGATGGCGTTCGTCTGAAGAGTCCCTGTGGTAAGTCTTTCTCAGTCCGGACTTGCGATGTTTAGCAAACGAAAAAGGGGCGAAATTGTTTCTTTCGGACCAGGAAATTAGAGCGCAACAATAAAAACGTAATCTTTGCAGTCTCCCCCTCTCCGAAGAAGACTGTAATCGTGAAGAAGGAATTCTTCGAATTCAAGGATGATGTCATCGAGGAGATTGAGAAGGAAGAAGGGAATGAACAAGAGACTGAGAAGCCTGAAGAAGTGTATGAGAAGAATCCCGACGGTGAGCTTTTTTCATTCCGGATTTGAAGAATTTATCGGGTACTATTTCACTCACAATCAGCCGAGTCTATTCAAGAGATTCCTTTGATGATTTTTTTTATGATAAAGGGGCGGAATTGATGGACGCGTACTCTGAAATTAGGAGGATCTCGACAAAAAAACTTTTTTCAGTCTCACCTTGCTATGATCTGCCGCGACCTGTGGAAGAACTCATCGATTTCAAGGACCAAGTCATTGTGGATATCCTAGAGGAGAGCGAGGAAGAAGAGGAGACGGACGAGAAGGAGAAGGCTGAAGCTGCCCCTATTCTGAGCCCTGGAGGTGAGACTTGTGGAGTTTAGTGAGCGGAAAGAAAAATGGAAAATCTGGATAATAAGAACACATTGTTTTTGCAGTCTCCCAAGATTCTCCGAAGATCCCTGAAGGCATGAAGGAAGACGAAGAGGAGAAGGAGAATCCCGAAGATGTCCGACGAAGGATCCATCGACAAGCCACGCCCTATCCTTCCGCCATTTCCTCTCCCACTCCTTCCCTGTCGCCCCTCGTCAGTCAGGATGCTGACCCGGCGAACCGATCTGACCCGGTGGACTCGGTCCTTGCCGCAAGGCCAAAATCTGTCAATCCCCCTGTGCGGAGAGCTTCAACGAGAAAGATCACCAAGCTATCCCCTCCCACTCCCCCCGTATCGGTCAAGAGACAGTGCAAGATCCGGGCGGAGCCAAAACCTACTTCTCTTTTTCCTCCTCCCCATTCCACCAGGAGTCCTGCCAAGAAGACCCCTCCTCTTGCCTCTGCTACCACGACCTCTTTTCCTACTCCCTCTTCTCCCCCTCCCCCTCCTCTCTCTCCTCCCCAGCCCGTTTCCAAGAGGAGTTCAACCAAGGCCAAGATCCAAAAGACCCCTCCTCCTCCCTCCGCGCCCCCTCCTTCCTCCTCTTCCACTCCCCCACCCCCTCGTTCCTCTGCTCGCGCCATTCGGAAGAGACTCGCGTACAGTCCCGAGCCCGAAGGAGAGACCAAGGCCAAGGGGAAGGCGAAGACGCCGAAGACTTCGGAGGAGAACAAGAAAAGCACCAAGGAGGAGGTTAGTGTTGTTTCAAGTTTTTCAATTTCCCGCTCCTTTTGCAAAAATCCGACTCGATTTTCTTGACTCCGAAAAAAAAACTTTCATTAGGAGTAGAATATTTTTCACTGCATTGTCGGCACAAGACTTACGATAATATCGTATTATTATTCCGGAAATTATAGACTTCCGGGGAGGAGAAGAAACGGACACGGAGTTTCTCGGCCAAGTCTTCTGAGGAGTCGAAGAGGCCGAAGACTGCCGAGGAGTCGCCAATTGAGGAGCCCCCAGTTCTGCTCCAAGCGGAGACCTCTCCGCCCCCAGAGGAGATGGAGGAGGAACCACCGGTCCTGACTAGAGAGGGGACTTCTCCTCTTCCTCCGCCACCCCCTCCAGTATCATACAGACGTCGCTCCAAGCCCACTCCTCCTCCACCAACCACCTCCACGACTCCTCTCCCTCCTCCTCCCATTCCCCATCTCGTCCAGGAGCCTCTTACCCCCTGTCCCTCTTCGGCCGTCTCCCTCCCTCCTCCCCCGGTCTCGTCCCATCGTCGCTCCAAGATAGTGCCCACTCCCCTTCCCCTTACCATGTCCAAGAGCCCTCTCAAGGAGACGGCTCCTCATCCTAATCTTCCTTCCCAGCCTGTCCGGCCCCTTACCCCCATTCCCTCCTCGGTCGTCCTCCCTCCTCCTCCCCCTCCTCTCCTCACGCCCGCCCCTCCGGCATCGACTCCTCCCATGAAGGAAATCAAGACGGAGGTCAAGGAAGAGGTAAGAATAAAAATCGATCAATGAAGATCTAAATTGATTTTTGCAGCCAATCGATCCGGATTACGAAGAAGTCGCGTGTAAGCCGTTGATCATCGAAGGAGAGGAGCAGCCGCTGTTTGGAGAAGAAGTCAAGGAAGAGGTTGGTGCAGAATATTATATGGAGATTACTCTGAAGCTAAGTAATATTATCACGAAAATTACTCTGAAGCTAAATAATATTGTCACGAGAATTACGCTGATCACAACATATTTTCAGCCCGGAGAGCCTCCCGAAGAGTTCTACATCGACACGGGAATTCAGCCGCCGTCGAGGTGGTCGACGAGGAGGAAGAAATCCAATCCCAAATACACGGACTTCTACGAATAGCCTACTGATTTGTGTCTTCCCAGATTTCGATCTGTCTTTGGACACTGCAGAATAGTGGAAGGAATGATCCTTTCTAATGAACATTCATGGGAAATAAACAGATTAATTCGCATTGCATGAAATGCTTGCAAGTATTTGAAGCATTGGATATTGTGCCGCACCACAGCATTCCTAATTTCCCGTTCCGCAACCGAAATTCGAAAGTCGCCATGCGTTCGAAAGCCTTAGCCATAGAGCCCTTTCTGGAGCTGAGATAGTTGAGGCGGAATTGTTGCGCGCGGAACGATAATTTAGAAGGTATAGCGTTGTTATTCTACTCGATTATAATCCATGCGATTTATTCGCTCTACCGTATCCCGAGCAGCCGGAGAGATCGTCCTTCTGGAAGGTTTGACAATTGTGTAGTAAACTTCGTCGTATCGAAATTCGACGACGTTTACTACACTATCTTGAACAGGAAGAAAGTACAAAATTTAAAGCACATTTCAAATTCGCGCTGATGTCAAGGGGAAAAACATAATCGTTTTCTCTTACATTACATATTGGTGAAGATGAGTGGAAAGTCCTCAATGACCCAGCCGACCGTGAGCGGTTTCTTCGCATCTTCAAAGGCTGTTTCGTTTATTTTTGGCATCTGCGAAATAGACGCTGGTCATCCAAGACCAACGGAGGTATAAAAAAACAAACACCTTTCAGCCGATCCCGAGAGTTAATCCCATTTCCGAGCGAGATATCAGCAAATTTCCACAGACATTTCCCGCGGAGGGGGATAGAGAGAGGATGTGATTAGTCACAACGAGCGACCTAACGCATTCTGGGTAGGGTGGGAGGAGGAAGGAGAGAGGGATGGGGGCTTGGGGAGGGGTTAGCCACACCATTCCGCTCCATCCATGCCTGCAAAGATCCTTTCGATCTGTTGCGGGAAAAGAAAGAGGATGACGAGAGGCACAGAGGTAGGATAGGCAATTAAAAACCACCCCACTCCCTAGACAAAAACACCGCAAAAGTGTACACTTTGGAGTTTTGCGAACGCTCTGCGGGGGAGTTTCGATTTCACAGAATAAGGAAGCGGAAATTAGTTCAAAAATAAAGAACATGATAATTTGAATATTTATAAGATGTCTACAATGCTATCTGAAGAGACTAAAATCTGTGAAAAGGTTCGAAAACGTCGATGTCATAAAGCGCACGCTGCACATCCACGTTCACACCACGACTGCGTTTTTCCCGGTAATTTTCGTTCCCGTGCAATTTCTTTTCCATTTCGTCGCATGTTGGCATATTTCTCTACTCGGAATGCCGCATTACCCATTGGTGGTGGTCACTAAAATACCGCGTTGTGTAGCGTGGGCTACTAAATTGTCGGTGATACTGCTCAGAATAAAAATAATTTTTAGTGAGTAATAAGTGTATTGAAGGAATGGAGTCGCCCCGCCTCACCACCGCAGCGCCTTCGTCTCCGCCCACAACAGGTAAATTAACTTATACTTTCCAGCTATCCTTGAGTTTATTTTTGCGCCGATGCACTATCTTCTGTTCGTTGTCGGAAATATTCAGCCTTAGTTTTCTTGTACTCCAGCATCGATGAGAAAAGAGAGACACTGACGGCCCAGTAACATTCGTTGCCCTGGCTATTTTATGCAGCGCTATGTTAGAGCGAATCCACATAAGAGCGGTCCATAAAAAACGCAACTGACGAAAAATTGTGCAATACGAGAGACGCAGAGTGCCCGCGTTTCTCTGCGTCTCTCGTATTGCACAATATTTCGTCATTTTAGTTTTTTTATGGCAGCCTCTTACATCATCTCTTTTGGGTGCGTAGCGATATCAGGGGATTTTTATATACCTCTAGCAATCACGCTATTCGATGCCTTTTCTGGATTAGGCAAATGCTAAAGTCAAGAGATGTAATCTTGCTTGTTTACCAGCTGTCAGACCAGCACTTTATCCGCCTGCTCCTCTTCGGTTATGCAATTTTTGCGTGCCTGCGTCTCCAATTTGTCTGCCCTCTCCTCTTCGGTTGTGCAATCTCTGCATCACTGTGTCTCTACTCCGGTCTGAGCTCACCGCGGGCTACCCCGGAACTCCGCCCCTTTTTGGTTTCACCGCGGGGTACCCCGCCACCTTTTCCCCACCGCGGGGGACTGGCGGGGTTGCCCGCGGTGAGCTCAGACCGGAGTAATTTGTTTTGCACAATCTTGGGTACGGGCCTCCTTAAACTGCCTGCTCTTCTTACGGATCAACACACCTGCAGTTCTTGCACCATCGAACAGCCTTTCTGTTTTTCTCTGACTAATCGTAGTGATGGATACGGCCACATCCTAGTTCTATGGATTTATTGATCGACCGTCGATCCAAGAATTCATTCATTTCAGATGCTCAGAAGGAGAAACCTCGTTCTCACGGGGCACGTGGACTCCGGAAAGTCGACCATCGGAGGGAGGCTCCTATCCCTCACGGGGATGGTAAGGCCATATTTTATCGTAATCTAATTTGGAATAAATGCTGCCTTCGAAAGTAGTCACTATCTAGATCTATGGAAGGCTCTTTTCCTTTTTCCTACGCTTGTCATTTTTATTTAAAAATATTGATTTAATTTTGCAGGTCGACCAGCGAACTCTCGAGAAGTACGAGAGGGAGGCGAAGGAACTAGGAAGGGACTCGTGGTAAGAATCTGTTGCAGGAATATTGGGGGCATCCAACGAGATAAATAAAAAAAACCATGTCAAATTTTCAAAGGTAGATATTGCGAATATTTGAATGCCGTTGACATAAAGGCTGCTATTGCTCCTACCATTCGTCATTAGGTTTAACGACTAAGGTGTGTCATCGAACCTCGTAGTCTTTCGAACTATTTGCGTGCTGCAGGTTCCTCTCCTGGGCACTGGACACAAACGAAGAGGAACGCCAGAAGGGCAAGACGGTCGAGTGCGGACGCGCCTTCTTCGAGGTATTATCGATAGAATACTTTTTCGTTGATGTAAGCGCCATAGCAGCCCATTTCCTTACCTCGTTTGAACTTCGCCTGGAGTTTTTTCGGCGACTATTCATTGCTGGCATTGCAGACGGATAAGAAGCACTTCACCATCCTCGATGCCCCCGGACATCGATCATACATCGGAAACATGATCAGCGGCACCAGCCAGGCCGACATAGCTGTCCTCGTAAGGAGAACATATTTATTTATTGTTTTTTGTTCTTATTTATATCGAGTTTTAGGTGGTCTCCGCTCGAAAGGGAGAGTTCGAGACGGGATTCGACCGCGGCGGTCAGACCCGAGAACACGCCGTGCTGGTCAAGGTACGGGCTGATTTAATTTTTTCTTCAATAAATTATTTAATAAAAAAGATAACTTAAAAAGGCAATAAATTGCAGACTGCCGGAGTGAAGAATATCATTATCTTGGTGAACAAAATGGACGACCCGAGTGTGGGATGGGCCGAGGAGAGGTGAGGGTGTCAGGGAAAGGAGGGACAAATTGTTGGCCAAAGTGCATTTCATTATTTCTAATTCATGTGGCTTTGTGATTGGAACCGAAAATTTAGTGAGCTTAAGCTATTATGATTAGTATCAGGGAGCTGTGTTGATTTCCGATTCCAGAAGGAGGGTTCACTGACAAAGAGGGGAAGGAATTGCGTACTTCATTCAAAATTCTTTTGCAACTCTAGTCTACCTAGTTGTGGATTGGAGCTGCAGCAATTGTTGATCGCGAGCAAATCGTACTCTTTTCAGGTTCAAGGAGATCCAGGAGCGCTTGACGCCCTTTCTCCGAAAGAGCTGTGGATTCAACCCGAAGAACGACGTCTTCTACATCCCGTGCTCTGGCCTGACGGGAGCATTCCTGAAGGATCGACCCGAGACGGCGGACAACGGTGGATGGTACACGTGAGTATTTGATTTTATTGATTGATTTTTATTTTCTAAAAAAGCGTTGCATTATTCCAGGGGCCCTTGCTTCCTCGACTACATTGACAATATGCTGCCTTCGATTTCGCGCGACATCAACGGACCTGTACGCTACATCATTCACAGCAAGTTCTCGGTACGAATTAACATTAATGTTTTTGGTCGGTCATCCTACGTTTTTGTGTCTTATAATAATAAGACTCTTATTTGCAAATGTTCAATCCTATTCCGTGTTCACGCGGCTTCAGAATTATCTACGCTCTACCAATCGGTCAGATAATATTCCTTCCCTTTCAGGACATGGGCACCGTCGTTACGGGCAAGATGGAATCGGGATGCGCCGTCAAGGGTCAGAGTCTCGTCGTGATGCCGAATAAGGTTGGTGGAGAGGACCATTTGAAGCATATTTGGTCCCGCAACGATTCTTGATCTTATTGGTTGTTTTTCAGACCGTAGTCCAGATCCTGCAGCTGTGGGTGGACGACGTCGAGGTCGATCGCGTCATCTGTGGGCAGAATGTCAACATCAAGCTCAAGGTATCGCCTTGTCTTCCTTTTTCTTCGGCCTAATTCGAACACTCCGGGGACCACGTTGATTTCGCGTTGCGTGGAATTAAGAAATAGACGGACGCATTTCGATGCATTGTATGTGGCTGTGTCATTATTAATCCGAATATATTTTACGAGGTGAATTTGGGTTGTGCTCAATTTATAAATGAGCTGAAGCTGACATGAAAGTATTCGTCTCTTCTGTTTATCGTTGAAAAACAACACTGCAAACTGATTGACGCGGCATTATCAAAAATGATGCTCTGAGTTTTCGGGGATGGTATCTGCTCGGAAACAAATTTATGCTCAACGCTTTGCAGGGCGTGGAGGAGACGGATGTGCAGGCAGGCTTCCTCATCTGCTCGCCCGACTCGCTGTGTGGCGTCTCCCGCGTTTTCGATGCGGAGGTTATTATCTGTTTAATTATTGTCTATTTTAAAAATATTTGATTTAATTATTATTCACATTGTATTTATTGTTCTCTTCAGATCGTGATCCTGGAAACAAGGTCGATTATCGCTCCCGGCTTTAGTTGCATCATGCACATCCAGAGCGCTGTGGAGGAGGTCGTCGTGAAGGTGAGCGGCATTTATATTTAATGTATTTTATTTTATTTATCATCGATCATCCTGGTTTCAAGAATAATTTTGCTTAACCAGGTGCTTTTCGGATTCGCACGAGTAATAATTCTATATTTCTGAAGACTCGTCGGTTTCTGCCTGATAGGGACCTCCAGTAAAAAAAGCTTTATAAATATTGCAGAACGTCATCTGCACGATGGACAAGAAGACGGGCGAGAAGAAGACGGCCCGCTTCGTGAAGCAGGTGAATAACTGTTGGCGGGAATTAATAGTTTTGCCGTTTGGTCGTTCGATTTAACGGCGATTAAATAATATTGAATATAATAACTTGCACTCTATATTATATTTTTCAGGACGAGAAGGCCATTCTGCGGTTCGAGTCGTCGGAAGCATTCTGCATCGAGACGTTCAAGAACTTCCCACAGCTCGGAAGGTTCACCCTCAGGTACTATCTCCTGTTTTTGAATACTTATTAAATGGAATTACCTCCTATTGGCTATCGCAAATTCCCTTGTTTTTCATTGCCAGAAACTCGCTTCAGAAACGACGGCAGGACCATCGCCATTGGCAAGGTCGTCAAGGTCGTCGACGTCGTCTAAGTCGGCTGCTCCCCGGGTACCTCGCCGGAAATAACTGGCCGTTTTCATAATCATTAATCCCCCCGTCCCTCACAAGGGAACGCTACGAACCGTTCTTGACCAATCCGGGCATGCTA
>JACMIG010000867.1:6132-19182 GCA_014805385.1 Levipalatum texanum
CATGTTAAAAATATATACCACTGGTCCGGGGGACATAACTTTTTTCAGGTTGGCCAGACCGCTTTCAAGTTGCTCGATTTTCTCGGAGAAGCCGTGTTACATGTTTCGATAATAAGGACAAAAAAGATGATAGGGATGTCTCCAAAAGAAGTAAGTGACCATTGATCTTTTGAGTTAATTGAAAAATAGGAAAGTTTCTACTCGAGAAAAACAATGGTACGTATGCATTCGTTGGGGATATTGTTTTTTTCCAGAAATAGACATCCGCCAGGTGAACGAGAACCTTGATAATATCATTGCCATAGATATATTACTGGAATAGTCAGTCTGACTAACGTTGATTAGGACAGGTGAAAGGATACTATTATGTATGTTCCCAGAACAATTGACAGGCTCTTAGTCAATTGATTCTCATTTCGATCGCAGGGTCTACACCATGAACGGTTCCGTGTTCAACCAGCGAAATCCGGAAATCTTGAACGAAATTATTGGCAGCGTCACTTTTCTTCTTTTCTGCTTCTCATCGTATTGCATCCTTCTCCGATCTCCACCGGCAAGTGCCGTGTACAAGAACTATGTTTTTGCAATGCAGGTCAGCATTTCGATAAATGATTTATTTTTAATGTGTTTTCTCAGCTGACGTCTAACGTAACGGATTTGGTGTGGGGACTGTTGTTCCCGCCTATCTTATTTCCCGTGTTTGGGTTCTCTGGCACTGGGCCTTTGTGCAGAATATTTCATGTCCCTGCCCATTTCCAAACGGTGCGTTCTCAAATAATGTAACGGTAAAAGTTTCCCGATTCGAACTATTGTACCCCGCGGTGGAAGGGGTCCTGAAGCAAGCAATCTGGCGATAGAAGACACTTATCTGGGGATGACCTCGGTTGGATGGTCGCGGCTGAAATTGGGCCGGTGATCTAGGATATTGAAGGGTTTCGCGACGATGCTTGCTGGAATTATGTAAGGAGGCCTCCTAACAACATCGCCCGTTAGAACTTGTTTTCTGCTAGATATTCGTAAGAGAGTTGATACCCTAGAAGCACAAGACTGAGCATCTCAATACAATCATGGCTCAAAACTGCTGTCCTAGCAAGGTTGAATGGTACACGCTTGAGGCGCTGGTGTACCTTAGCTGTGGAGAAAATTCGAGCACCATTGCGCTATCTTTCCTTTATCGACACCAAGCCTTTGCTTTGCCTTCAAGTATAAAGCACCTTGGAAAGGTGAGATCCGATACATACCATTGTCAATCAATTGTTCGTTAAACAGATGGGTTTCCGATTGGCCCATATCATTTCCATCTCCGTCGGAGCGATTCCAGCCTTTATCCTTGTAATGTCACAACATAGCAGCTCGACGGTTATCAATGCGCCACAACAAAGGGACGCAGATGTATTCTATGCAGGAAGACCTCACAGTTGATCTCGACGTGGAACTGCGGCATTGTTTCGTTGTCTACCAGACGCGAGACGGGCATATTGGAATGGTTGCACAGGGGTGTCAGAATCTACGCTTGGCCTGAGAGAAATGGTCAGAGTCTCGGTCTCCATTCGCTTCTGTCTGGGAGCGACGGCGGCTGTCTGGAAATATTGTATTTACCTAATTCGTATTAATGCGCGAGAATGACGAGAGCTATGAGGAAGATTCTATGCTCATTGGAAAGCTCGTTTTTGACCCTACAAATTGAATATAAATACAAGGCACTTATATAGAAAAGTCTTCTACTGAGGCACATATTTCTGCGCTGTTTGTTCCAGCCTTAATAACGCTCGATGGGGACTATATAACCCTATCATATTATATCTCAAAATGAAGCGAAAAACATTCTCTACAACTTAGCGGCTCGTTTTATTCGAAAAAGGTTCTGGTTTTTGAAAGGGACCAAAAACAAAAAGTTTTTAATGTATAATTTTTGAGCAAGGAAACATTTTGTAAATATCGAGCCGCTAAGATGTAGATAATGTTTTTCGCTTCATTTTGAGATATGATATAATAGGGTTATATAGTCCCCATCGACCGTTATTAAGGCTGGAACAAACAGCGCAGAAAAATGTGCCTCAGTAGACGACCTTTCTATATAAGTGCCTTGTATTTATATTCAATTTGTAGGGTCAAAAACGAGCTTTCCAATGAGCATAGAATCTTCCTCATAACTCTCGGCATTCTCGCGCATTAACACGAAATAGGTAAATACAATATTTCCAGACAGCCGCCGTCGCTCCCTAGACAGAAGCGAATGGAGACCGAGACTCTGCCCATTTCTCTCAGGCCAAACGTAGATTCTGACACCCCTGTGCAACATAGGATATAAATCGAGGTTCAAAAACGGCTCTGACAATGAGTTTTTCTGCCCGTGCACTTCTTGCATGCATGAGTGCACTTTACATGCTGGAGAAGTGCACTTCACCGAACTTTTTATTTGGACCCACAGTTATATGAAATGCCCCACCTTTCCCTCGTTGCGAGCGCCTTTAACCTTCGTCGCCGATTCGCCTTCTCCTCTACGGACAGCTTGGGTCTCGGGACGCCGAGAGGCTACAAAAAGTGCGATTATCTTTGCGGTATCTAAAGCCACTCACATCCGGCCTCTGCCTGTAGAGCGATACGCCGCCTCGCCTCGTCGATACTACAGGAACTGCGGGAACCTCATTCGTCTCGACCTTCTGAAACCGTTATGGTGGAATATTTCATCATCGTCTAGGGTCAGCGGTATGTATGACTTACTCCCAGAGAGCTAGTTAATTAATTTTTATGGGATTACAATCTCTCGACTGCTACACAATTGACCATCACAAAAATAAAGAAAATAATAACTGTGGAACTTGCTCAAAATTTCAGCCCGATTGGAACTGTATGTAAATACTTATTCCATGTTTCAGACAAACTCATGTATTCATTTTGTCCTCATTACTTGGCGGGCGGCTTTACGCGCGCAGACAGTCTGGTGTCTGGTGATGTTAATGAAGGACCTCCCACATAGATTGCAGTGCGCAGCGGCATCGAAGAGCGTGTCTCGGTCCTCCAAAAGGGATTTAATTAATTTATTAATTGATGAATATTCACCAAATTGAAAATATCGAGTCGTTTCGTGTTCATATTTATGTACATATGTATTTCAGTATTAATTTCTAAATGCCTTTCAGTCACTCTTAAATATAGAAATGCCACGCGTGAACCTTCCAGGTTAGAAAAACCAACGAAATGCCCGGAAACTCAAATATTTCGGTCCGAATGTTCTCTCTCCATTTCAACTTTGCATGTCTTGTCGTCAGGCAGGTTGTAGACTATCTATGGAGAGAGTTTCACACCTGCGTGCTAATTTAAAGAAGGAGTAGGTGCAAGATTCCCGTCTGTAAAACAGCTTTGGCCATTGTGGCTAAAAAAAAATCTAAAATGCAGACACCGACGAAAGTGCACTTGTGCACGTGCACTTTCGCATGTGTCTGCATTTTAGACTATTTTAGCCGCACTGGCCACAGCTGTTGTACGAATCGAAATCATGCTCCTTCTTTATGTCGAGTTTGAATCGCTTATAATAAATCAGCTCACACTGTTGTCGACTTTAGCACAGAAAACGCGGTGTCGGAGGTAGACGGCGCGGTTAATGTACTTCCGTCCACAGAGATCGCAGTTCACGGATTCTTCGACCGTGTGATGGCTCTAAAAAGAAAGATAGAATATTAAATTCTATCGTGAGGAAGCATTGTGTTGCTCTTTAAAAAAAAACTCATCCTAAACAAGGTCACTCATTAGTGAGCCACCCTCTAGTGTGTTGGGAATCATATTATTTTCGGTCCGATTCCTCTTGCTATACGCCCTCCCTAGAACTATTTATTTGAAAATGGTCGAAATTATCTCACTCCAAAAAAATTTAATAAACAATAATATTTATTTCATACTTCCGATCCCGATGGGTACGCAAAGGCGCAGTTCCTTCGATGGCCTTCAAGTTCGGCATCCGAACAGAAACCCTGAAAAATACATTTTGAAATTGATTGAAAAACATCTTATAAAATATTCGTCAGAGCGAGAAATTGGCTGAAATTACATGTTAAAAATATTCATCAAATCAAGCAACCTCTTCCTTCGTAAAACAATTTCGCATTGCATATGTACCTGGTTACAAAAGGTGCAGTGAACTGGAGCCGCCGGATTAACCCAAGCCCTCTCATCGACTTCTTGAGTTGGATCAGGCGCGATTTCAACTGCAAACAGAGATTATATTTATATTTATGTTGCATTTATGATTTGGCATTTCCCTAACGTTGGGTGTTTTTTAATTTCCCCAACAACCGAAGCGTACCACGCACCTTTCACCTCCTCCTCCTTGATTACGTGATCGATAATCACTTCACCAAGCCGATTTTCGCTCTCGTTAGACGGGCCTGGATCTAAAAAAATTTTTAAAAAATGGTGAAAACCATTGCGATTAACTATGGCAAATAATCTATCATTCTAAAATTAAATCGAAAGATGGGCTTTAGCAAAGCATTTGGCACCGTTTGAATTGAACAGAAGCTCGAAGAAAAGCACTTACGAATTTCTTCCTCATCGAGGGGCTCGTCCTTGACTATCCTCTCAATGGGACCAGCAAAGGAAGCAGACACGACGATGTTCTCAGATGTCGAAGGAATATTGAATCCAGGATACTTCGATTCTTCGTCTGGTTCAACTAGGAGAGACTGATCCTGAAAAATTTCGAATAAATGAAAAAATCGTTATTTTTCAATTATTTTCACAAATTCAAGAAACGAACCGCTCCATTATTGACTTCGTGAAGTGTGCGCAGAGTGATGGCGATCACCTAAACATTTCATTTGTTATGTTTAGTAAAGGTATTGAAACTCGAAAATGATTCAATTAAATGAAAGCAAGTTAGAGCTGAAATGCTGTTACGACATACCTTGGCGGCATGAACGAGTGCCAAAAGTGAGTTGTGCTGTCGTGTTGTTGATGCGGTGATCTTGTTCTGTTCTTGGAAGCATTCAAGGAAGTCGATAAGAGCGTGATCAATCTTCAAATGCCAAGGTAATCAATCGAATCTTCACTGTATTCACTTCTCTGCCACGACTCGCGTGCACCTTCTCCAGCAGATCGATAATACTCGAGCACAGCATGACGAAGACGGATTTTTCATTTTTCTTCAGAAACTTGACGATCGCCCCAGATTTTACGATCTGAAACTGCATAGTAGCGGACAATTCTACGGAAAGTTCAATAAGGCTGTTCCATTTGTTTGTATCTACCAAAATTATAACTGTGCGAATGGCCGAAGGAAAAATTAGCCGAAACATTCTAAATTATAGAAGTTTGTACCTGACTACATCGCGACTTGAAGAGGGACGCCGGGTCGGTCATCGCCGCGCTTGCGTTCGGAAGAAACGAAATTATCCTAACCACTTTTGAAGGTCGCTTTCAAAATTCTGAACAACTCACAGTATACACTTCTTGAATCGCATAATGCATTACTCATTAGCGGAAGGTGTGGAAAATATATCGGGTCGATCGGAACCCATTGAATGTCACATAGTAAAATCAAGTCGATTTTTTCAACAAGCTTTCATCGATTGAACAACAACTAAACGCGCCCGCGCAATACTAAAAATGTGAAACGAATTCACACGTTCATTGTGAAACCAAGTCAACCTAAAAATATTCCCGAAGTGACGGATTACGGTCACTCTACAGAATCATGTTCTTTTCCTCTTGGCGAGAGAAGTCACGGTCTCCTCTTCATAGTCGACGTCATCCTCGTCACTCTCAGAAACATACGGCTCTCCGCACGATTCCGCATTGTGCTGGCGCTTTCTGCAATTATTTCATCGTGCAAATATTGGCCGATATCACAAGAGGACCTACCTATCCATCCGAGTCTTTTTCTTCCGCGCACAGTACGCTGCCTTTTGTTCGGGCGTCATTTCGTGGTATCTGTAAAGATACGTGTTTAGCATGTGATCGAAATCAGAGAATAATTTTTCCTACTTTTTGCGGGCTGAAATCGCCTTCTGCTTTCGCCGTCGATCACGTCGCTCCTCTTCAGACAACTTGGGCTTGGGAACGTAAAGGAGCTGAAAATATAGATGTTGAAGTAAATGATGCTATCTCTGACCAGCGTTTTGTTCACACAATGATACTGATAATGAAATTTTTACAAGTCCTGACAATACACCCTCGAGGAATGTTATGTGTTTCACGCGAAAATAGGATATCTTCCAAGAGTAAAACAACTTTTCTTCACTTTTTTCCACTTTGATCAGCGTTCCTCTTATTTCTATTTACCTGGTTCGGATCCGGATCCTTCATAAGAAAGACGCAGAATTTTTTGTGCGCTATCACCTGAGTATATATTTATATTTTGTAAAAATATTTTATTTTATACCTGGTCTCGATTGTGGAATCCTTGCTGGCAGAATTCGCATTCTTCTTGCTTCCGGAGGGACTGCAAAGTGTCGCTTTTAGAAAATACAGTTAAATTTTTAAAGGAGGAGTATCAGCAACTTTTTGGCCCCAGACGGAGTGCACTTTCCCCATACGTCTACGTATTGAAATGCTGCATTTCAATACGTAGACGTATGGGGAAAGTGCACTCCGTCCGCAGCAACGGTATCCTACACTTCAGAAAGAAAAATTAAAACACGGTGTTCCGAAAAAGTGGAAATCCAAAATCGAAGGAGTTCGGTATAATTGTTCCCCTCGCCCGGGGAAGATAGGAGAGACCCATTCATTATGGACGTTTTGCGTATTAGAGTTTCCTCTCTTTATTCCCTTGAGGGGAACCAGCTACTCTTGTGGCTCGAGTTACTGAAGAGAATGCATAGTCTAAAACTTTCTTTCCAACCTAATATTTTGAAATTCATAAAAGCGGGCCATCCTTACTGTACGATCGACGGTGGCGCAGTAGGTGCGGTGTCTTCGAAATTTGCCGGCGTCCGAGAACATCTTCCCGCAGTAGTCACATTCCTGTTCGAAATCGGCGCGCAAGTCCTCGAAAAGATAATTATTTATTATTTCGGAAAGAATTTTAATACTTTTAGACCATGTTTAAGCAGTCAGCATTGAAAACAATTCCCGCTTGTAATAGGTGGCATTGTCTACACAATTTTGGAAACCACAGCTGTTTTTCGGACCGGAATCTTCCTCCTACTCCTTCTTTTGTGTAATGCATACCTCCTCGGACACTGCTCCCTCCGCATAAACGCAGTATAATCGATGGCCCTCGAGTTCGGCATCCGAATAGAAACCCTGAAAATACAATTGCATGTTTATTTTTTGCATTATTATTAACTCCATCTTATAATATCACAGTATTTTTCTCTCTAAATATTTTTCGCACCTGGTGGCAGTAGATGCATACGACATTGCGCTCCGGTTTTGTTATTGCCGTTTCCTGTAATAGATTGATAGAAATCAAATGAAAAGGGATTCTCAAACCTCCTTCTTTTTCCTCTCCTCAAGTGCTATCTTGCATCGCGTGGCATGGCGTGATTGGGCGGTCTTGTTCACGAAGCTGTCGCCGCAAGCGCACTTGTCTTCAAATATATTAATTTTGTTGCGTTATTGATTTTCTCGTGGCAGTGCTTTATAGTTGGTGTATTGATTTACTAGCTCAAAACAGCCCTACATTGAAAGATGTCATAAATGTGATCGCGTTCGAGCTCGCCATCAAGCACAACGCCTACCGCCGAAGAATGGGCGAGCGAAGACGACATCTGAAAATTAGTCTTTCCTTTTAGTTATAATTGTTATAATTAAATTTCATGACGTTATTTTATAAGATTAAAATAAAGACATAATAGTTACAATAATCGGTCGTCCGCCGCAGGCTTCATCACAATGGCGCTTTGCGTGTATTCTCTTGGTAAAGAAGCGGTTACAGTCAGAGCACTTATCTACAAATATCCGTAGACTTGTTTTCCTTTCCAAAATTGCGACCAAAAACAAAACAAAAAACAAAAAATACCACATATATAGGTATCTTACATCGTGTCCGTCCATTCGGACCCAGCGGATCATCTGCGAACTGCTGAAAATAAACAAGCTTTATGTAAACTTCAAAGACTAACATCCAGATTCGCAACGAGCTGGCACTGCACGAAGTGATTGTTGAGCTCGTCGCAGTCGCCGAAAATTTCGCCACACAATTCACAGCGAGCTGCAGAAATAGTAAAATGGTAATTTTCGAGAAAGAACAGCGAATCTTAATAGTTAGGAAATAATCAACAAAATCCAATAATTTTTTTTCAAAACTCACTGTCGGAGCCCGAACCAGAGGGCTCCTCGAGTTCATCCTTGATTTCGCTGCGGTTCTGCGCTGCATTTAGAAGGTCAAACAGAGCCAACGATTCGGTAGCGGGCGCTATTTCGACGGCTGAATTTTATAATTAAACACTTCCCAAAAAGTCGGTGACTAAAATTACGCCACACACCATTCGCTTCCTTTTTGATTTCGTCGTCCATTATATCTTCATCGTGTAGGTTTGGAGCTGAATTAAAGAATTACTATCCAATTAAAATAACTCACAAATGTCGTCCTCATCTTGAGGTTCCTCCTTTATCTCCCTTTCAATGGGACCAGCAGCGGAAGCAGACACAACGATGTTTTCCGATGTGGAAGGAACCTCGAGTGCGAGGTTCTCCAATTCTTGCTGTGGATCGAGAAGAGGAGTCTGTGCCTGGAAATCGGACGGAAATTCAATGAATAAATCCAATGTCGAAACGCACCACTCCATTGTGGGCTTCGTGAAGCGTCCGCAGAGTGAGAGCGACCACCTAAAATTGTTTTTTGTAAAATTATTTTTTAGTTTTTGAAAAATACGAGAATTCTGACCTATTTATAATCAACAAAATGCATACCTTTGCGGTATGAGAGAGTGCCAAAAGCGAACTGTTCTTGATCTTGTTCTGCTCTTGGAAGCGACCAAGGTAGTCGAGAAGATATTCATCAGTCTACAAAAAGAAATGATAATGAATTCGTATTTTTGTGGAAAGAAATTAGCATAATATAAAATTTGAAAATCAGATAAAATAAAATTAAGCGTATTAAATATTCGCTCGACTCACTTCACTTCCGCGGCTCACGTGCACCTTCTCCAGCAGCTCGATAATACTCGAGCACAACAGAAGGAAGACGGAGTTGTGGTTATTTTGCAGGAACTTGACGATCGTCCGCGAGCCGGAGATCTGCAATTTATATCTGAGAACCGCGAAAAAGCGGACTATTTAGCGGCTCGCAGTGTCTCGAGGGAAACATGCTCTATCTTCTTCATTCTTTTTCTATTTCAGCATAAAACTGTGCGAAAGGAAATGGAAAGGGATTAGAGATAAATCAATAATAAAATCTTTAAAAAAAGTACCTGAGTGCAACGCGACTTGAACACGAGTTCCGGGTCGTCCATCTCCATGTACGCTATTGTAATTAGAAGAAACTATCCTCTTTACGAAGGCTATGAGCCGCTTCCGAATAAGCACGACGGAGCACAAGTCAACGCAACGAGAGAAGGGGGTAGCACGAATTGTATTCTGGGACAGGCTGTCGCGAGGAGGGACGCGTTGCGGCCGCGCCGCGGCTGCTGCCACTCGTGCCATCGCATCAATGATGCACCCGCCTTCGAAACGTCGCATAAACACTGCAAGTCGGAGCGGTCATATTTGATGGGAAATCTTTATACGGGGGAGAAAGCGTTCCGGAGAACGCAATCATTGCCCTGCGTCAGAATAGCTTAAACCCCCGACCCACCCTCGAAATTCGAATAACGGACTTTATGCGTACCCTAACAAAGTTCCAGGTGCTGCTGACTGACAACTGACAAGTGAGTTCAGTTGGTCACGAATGATGCTGGGAACGGAATCCCACACACTGCCCGGCATCCGCGCTTTTGGTCAAGGAGTCTGTGACGTTCTTCGGTGCTCGATAGTACATGACCTGCTTCTTGCTAATTAATTTTTGCCTCATTTCTTTTTATTAGAAGTCTGTAACGGAAAAAATAGCTGCATTGTACTGCCCCCTAAATTTGGTCGATTTCATTAGCGGTATCTTGTTCTTGCTTTCCATTGGTTGGAAGGTCTCTGTGGTTTTGGAATCCGCATTGCTCGCTCTTGTGTTAGACAATGGATCCCACAACAGACATCTAATCACGGAGTTCAAATCTGTTCCCATGTCTATCTTCCCGCATGGAGGCGGGTCAATTGTCCGCTGGCATTCTTTTACGGCCGTGGGTCGGCACTCGAAAGAGCCGAGGCACCGCCACGGGGGCCATGGATAGGGACTGAGAACAGAGGGAGATTGACTCTGTTTGTCCATGACAGCTTATCCAAGAAGAATGACTCTTGTTGGGAAGGGCTAAAGGTCCCGAGAGTTCAAGTGATTACTTTATTCTGTGACAGGCATCTCTTTGCATGTCTCCTCGTGGTATGTCCATGACAGTGTGTCCCCCTGACCTTTGCAACTTCGCACCTCTTTCTTGTACCTATCCTACATATTAGCGACAGCTGTATTTTGTATTTTCGCTGTGAAAAGGAATCTGATTGTGAGCCTGCGAACAGAGAGGGAATACCTGTTTGTCCAATACTGTTTTTTACCAAAAATGATACCAGACTGGAGAGGTGGAAGGCTCTGAAAATTGCAGTGTTTTGCAACGAGTATCCGAGAGTGCTTAGAAGATAGGCGCCTAGAGTTCCAGTGTTTGTTTACATCATCCTGTCACAGGATTCTCTTCAGCATGGCAAATATCGACCACCAGTATAGGATCGAAGTTCCCAATGCTAAATTCTCGGTCCGTTCTCGTTCTTTTCTAAGGGGGTCTATTGTGGCATTCTTGCATGGTCGAGGGTCGGCGCAGTGCGGGAGGCCAAAGAGGCCGAGGCACCGCCACGGGGGACATGGATAGGGTCAGAGAACAGAGAGGGGATCAGACTCTGTTTGTCCATGACAGCTTACCCAACTATGGCACTTGGTGGGAGGGCATAATATAACCGAGAGTGATCGTTTAGCGGAAATAACACCATCGTTCATTTCGTCCTGTGAACAGCATTTCGTCAGCATGGATTTCTTCCATCTGCACGATGCCACTGCTAAAGTCTTTTACACGTCCTTCCTTTTCATCACGCATGAGTGGGCCTCGATGTCTCGTTCTACTGCAACGAAGTTGTCTCGCAGACGTCCTTGAGCCTTCGATACCATCTTGACAGCCGAGGCAGGCGAATACCTTGTCAGACTGACAAGGTGCGATGTTGGAGTGCACTGTCAGATCTCGGATTACGATAGGGCCTTTTTTGGGGGGATTACTTCGACCTTCGTTGGTCAGGCACGGTTGTGACGGAATAGGAGAAGGGGAAGGGGAGGGGAGGGGAGGAGGAGAGGGAGGGGGAGAGGAAAGAGTAGGAGAGCAAGGTGATGGCAGGTGCGTCGGCATCCCCACAGGGCGCAATGCGCGAATAATGAGAGAGAAGGGAGGGGGAGAGGAGGGGGAGGGGAGAGGAGGGAGAGTGAGGAGAGGGAGGAGGAGGGTAATGAGAGGGGAGGCGGGAGAGGGCGGGAGAATTCAAGCTGTGTCTGCGCATTGGTCCCTCCCCCGCTGGGGGATTGACACCTTCTATTGTTGTTTGGATCGCATTCCTTGACTCTATCAAAGCCCTAGCAACCGTGGGAAAATTTGAATTTTTGCTCGATATTCGAAAATTCGAGAAATCGTCATACTTGTCCTGCCGAGTTCTTTATTCCAAACGAATTGCTGTTCTTTTCTGTTTATCGTTTTGCTGAATTTTAACGGAATATTTCTCACATATTATTGATTCCTTTTTTACATTATTTATCGAAAGCCTTTCAGGGTAACAAAAATGGCTTGGGCGCCCACCAACGCCGCTCCTGCACGAGAACGGGACGAGAGAGGGAGGAAGAAGGAGAAACCCACGCTATGGCGGAACTCGAAGACATCCGGACGGGGCTGTACATAGTCAGTCCTCAATTTTAATAATATTTAAATTAATTTATATCAATGGTCATTACTGATTTTATTGATAACAAATTTCAGCACTATCTGCGATGTCATGCGCAAGAAGGGCGGTACCAATACGGACATTGGCTTCTTGACCATGTTCGTCAGGCTTTTCCAGCAGCACTTTCCGGAGTACAAGGTACTGTAGCAGATTCATATTTTGGTATTTGTAGTCTGATCTTTGATCGTTGATCTGTGTAGCCTGACCTTTGATCATTGTAGTTCGATCTTTCATTTTTGTAGTCTGATCTTTGATCTATTTCAGGATCAAGTCCGCGAATGCTGTCTGGATGCCGTCCACTGGTTCGGACCCGGGACGCAGCACGAAAACGACGAGCGCATGATTCCCATCTACAAGATACTGGTACGCTGTTTATCGGGCTAATCGCAGTAGCCATCTTGCTAAACAGAGTATCTCCTTCGCTAAACGCTGCAAATCCCGCACTAAATACCGTAACTTTTCCAGGGAACCTACGGTCGCTCCCTGACCCTCACCGACATCTTCGATGGGCTGTACGAAAAGAGGCTGTTTATCAGGAGCTCACAGTGAGTCAATCGGGGATAAAATAAAATCAATAGAATGTAGTCAATAAATCAATAAATACAAAAACATTTTCAGATTCTACATCGAATGGGCTGATGGGCACCTGGCGGAGGGAAACCTCAGCGGAGCCAATCTCGTACTGGAGAGGGTGAGCTTTTTGGTTTATTTCCACTATTCCTTCTCCCATCTTATTATCCCCCTGTATCTCCGCTATTTACCCGTCCTCCTACATAAAACCACCTTTGCCCAGTGCTCCTCTTCCTCCTCCTCTCCATTGTCTTCATCTCCTCCTCTTCCTCCTCCCTCCTCCTCACTCCCTCTTTTCTCCCTCGTCATCATCCTCCTGTTATCCTCGTTCATTCTTCTTTCCTCTCTTGCCTCTTCTTGATCTGTCCTCCTCTCCTTTTCCCCTCCTCCTTTCCCTCCTCCGGCTCCGCCGGGGCGGTTCGCGGGGGGCGGGGGGGGGGGGGGGGGGGGGGGGGGGGGGGGGGGGGGGGGGGGGGGGGGGGGGGG
>JACMIG010000868.1:0-25158 GCA_014805385.1 Levipalatum texanum
GAAAAAGGTATGAGCGTACCAGCTCATAATCTTTCCTCTAAGGGGTACTGTGTCCTCGCGAAGAATCTCGGCGAATTTAGGTTTTTTCTGCATTTTACTAGGAAATGATTTCAGTTTTTTTATTCTGTTAGTATTTTTTCGAACCTAAATTGAAGACAATTTTATTTGCAGGGAAGCTAGCTAATAAAGCGTCTAACTATAATCCGTTAGACCCATAGAGATAGAGATATTCTCAAGAACGCTCTTTTCGCAGCATATATTTCGAAAATTGTTCTGGATCGCTTATTTCAATTTTTTTGTAATTTAGTTTCACGGGACAATGAAGAGAACAGAGAACAGATTGATGAACATAAATTTCAAGTGCATTTGAATTGTCCATGAAACACACATTGTCGGCAACCTTGATAAATTCAGAGAAACATTTACGCTTCTACAAAAAGTATCTTTGGGAATTGTGTACAGTTTGGATGACTGTCTTTTTCTTTGATTTATCAACTCTGAATGAAAAAATAGCAATGAAAGATGCGTTTTTACATCTGCTCTCGTTCATTTCTGTTTCAGCTTTCATATAATTCGATTTCAACTATTTTTTAAATGTATTAAACTTGTATTTTTTATTAAATTCTACTGTTGTTCTCCAAACCCACCCAGCACGCTCCCAGAATCCTCTTGTGCTCGTTCGTCAATCCCGATTGGCAGGAGACGGGCGCCGGCGTAGCTGAATTCGCCCTCTAGGATTCTTCTCGGGACTTGTCCTCCTCCCCTCTCCGCTCTTCTCCCCACTCCTTCTCCTCCTCCTTCTCCCCCCTTCTCTTCTTTCCCCTCTCCTCCCACTCCTCCTACTTCCCCTATCTTCCTTCTTCCTCTCTTCCCCCGCCCCTTCTCATCTCCTCTCCTCCCCTCTTCCTCTCACGCTCCCTTCCTCCCCCTCCTCCTTCTCCTCCTCCTCCTCCTCTTCCCCCTCATCCCCCTCCTCCTCCAACCTCCTCCCTCGCCCCCCTCTTCTCCCCCACTTCCCGTCCTCCCTTTCTCTTCTCCCTTCTCCCCCCGTCCCCGTATCCCCTTAGACTGCCCTCATTTCGTGCCGCTGCAGAAGAGAGCACAAAACAGTAATTGACTCTCTAGGACCTCTCTTTTCGGAGGACGGGGGGAGGGCTCTTGAGAAGGTCTTCTAGTATCCCCTCCCCTCCCTCCCCTCCTCTTCTCGCACCTCTGACGTCACCCCCTGGACCGGACGACGGAATTTGGACAAGCTATTTACTCGAAAAGATCAGCGTTCAGATGGAGAATGAAATGTTGGAAAGAGAAACGTATCTGAATCGGATATCTCCACGAAGAGTATACAGTCTTCCAAGATTCGATTGAAACCCATGACAGCCTATTTCATTGATCTCCAATTAGGTGATACAGAAGGGAATATTAGGAGTCGTGAAACGAGAAATCTCGGTAAGTTTCACACGCTATTGAATACGCGATGATAGGGCGCATCAGAAATTAATCCTTGTAAGTGTGATCTTTTTTTTAAAAAAAACTCTTGTTTTTTTTTCAAGGCTATTCCAGGAGGTCGATCAGTTCTCTTATGCCGCCCAGTCTCGCCTTTTACACCTAATTGTAAGCTTGATGCAAGGGACGAATTGTCTTGAAAGATAGATGAAAAGAAATGAAAACGACACCGAATTACATAATTGAGTTTCACTCGTGATTGAATCTATTCTAGGGAGCAGTTTTAATTAATAGTAAATTCGATCATAGTGGTCAAAACAATTCCGAGAGGTCGTTCCGTTCTCGCCTGTCCCTTTCCTTGCGTTTCCCACCTAATTGTAAGCTTCAGACAAGGTTCGGACGATTAGTCTTGTACGATGAATGGCAAACAGCGACACCAAAAGAATTGAGTTTCATGAGCGACTGAATCCATGATTAGGAACATTTGAAATTGATTTTTCCAAGTAACATGAGAATTAAACAAAATTCCACCTTTCCTTTTTTTGCAGCTATTTCCGGACATAACTAAGCGCTTTCTTCCGCATTGACATAAATGCTCAAGGTCGCATTACGCGAATTTAGAAATGAGTGGATGAATTGAGTTTCACACTCAATTTAATCCATGACGGTGAGCATTTGAAATTAATGTTTTGACGTTTCGCAAGCATTTTAATCTGAAGGAAACGTGCAATTTAAAAAAAACAATTGCACGTTTGTTCAGAGCTATTCCCGGACATCGTTTAGTTCTCGCCTGTCCCTTCTCCTCGCCTCTGTCCCCTTCTCACCTAAGCATGCTAATTCTCTCGAGGCCCTCGGAATGAACGCGAATTGAAGGAGAAGTGAAGAGTGAGAGACAAGAAGATAAGAAGAGGCGCAGAGATGGAAAGGGAGAAAAGACAAGAGCGAAAAGTAGCCGGAATTCATCAACGATCAGAGTCCACATGGAATTACTAGACACTAGGGCCTACGTATTTCGCATCACGGACTTGTGATGTTTAGCAGACGATTCAAATTTTGTCGCACCACCCCATGTTTTGGTGCCCGACAATAGTCCCCGCGGCAAGGAACTATGCTTGTTCGGGATAACGTGAGACCAACTTTGGGGGCATTAGGAATAGATTTAAAGAGATTGAACATCTGGAATCATTTGGTTCACGTCAATATTGAGATTATCCGATAGGATGAAACATACCTGCTTCGGCGTGAGGGCGGACTCTCGTCGTCGCGTAGCGACTGTGAGCGTTCTTGGGAAATCTGAAACAAAAGTCGATATATCGAATGTTCTGGAAGTTGGTTGTTGCGGTACAATTTCCCTTTCAAGCTCCAATCCGGTCAAAATTCGCATTAGGTTTCATTCGTTTGCTTTTCATATTGACTCGCTGCTCGTAAGAACAGTAAAGACGACACCGCTCGGCTAATTGTTGTCGAGATCCAAGTCAGATCTCGTCTTTTATGTTGTGCCAACGATCTCCGGTGAGAAAACACATTGCCATAGGGGGCAATTTGGCGGCGCCAAAGGAGTTCACAGATCCTTTCGGACAAACAGGCGCTTTTGCAACAGAGATAATGGGCTTGGCAAATCCGTTCTCTAATGTCTGCCGTCTTTATTGTCCCGCCTCCCAACGTTTGCAATTTCTGTTCCGAACTTGGGTCCTTTAGAAAAGGAATCTGGGCCTGAAAAAGCATGCTGCTTGGACATGGATTTCAAGCAAAGTGTGTAAAAAAAACCAGCCAGATTCTTTAAGTGCTGAGTTATAGGGACTCGGAATTTTCCGGGGGTTGGGGTGCGTGACAATATGTAGATCTGTCTAGTCTCTCACAGGTGAGAGACTGGACAAATGAAAAGACGACAGACGTTTAAGGAAGGATCCTGCCGACCCTAAAAGATGAATAAATATGTACCTCGCTGAATGACTGCCTCCCACTGGACGAGCTGACGACGATCTACAATTAGCGATACAGTAGGAATTGATGGGAGCGGACTGGAAAAATCAATATTTGAAACATACCTCGCGCTCTCATGTCCAGTTCGCGTATCAAGCGAACGACTGCGGGACGTGCGCTTGTTCGCTCGAAATAGGCGCTCGACCTAGATGTGATCTTTGAACTCTAAAAAATCAATTACCTACAGTATACCTTTTCATTCGACGATCCACCATAGCCGGAAGACGATGTCTGACCCATGGAGGGCAGATGTATTTAGCCTCCCGAAGGGGATACTCGGGGAGGAGAGAAATATTTTGAGGCGCTCTGCCCAAAAAGGGAACGATCTCAAGAGACAGAAGCCACGAGGGTTTTGGCTAAGGGGCGGGGGGAGGAGGGGAGGAGGGGAGGAGGGATGGAGTGGCAAGAGTGGCTCACTTTGGGCCCTGCGGCGGCTATCTACACTCCTCCTCTTCCCCCCTGTGCCCGGCGGCGGGCGCCGGGGCCGGCGGCTGGGCGGAGGGCGGGCGGTCTGGGCCGGGGCGGCGGGTGGCGGGGTCGGGGGAGGGTGATCTCTGCCTGCTCCTCGTCCTCCTCCTCCTCCTCCTCCTCCTCCCCTCCTGTCCCCCTCTGAGAGGTGCCGGACTAAATGCATTATTCAATTTGCCTTCTCTATCACAGGCACGCATCTTTCGTCGTGGCAACACTGCGAGGAGAAACAACGGACAGCCATCCGTATATTAGACGTTGTGTAGTAAAGGCCGTCGCACGGTGCGCTTGCGTGCGACGACGTTTACTACACCAGACACTTGTTTGTTCTACGGATTGATCAATGACATTGTATGCACTTTGATACAATATATCTGACGACTATCGAGTAGGCAACAGTACCAAGTCGTAATAAACGAAGCGTGAAACATACGCTTTATTTTGAAGACAATCGGATATACGAAACTCATTTTCAATACAATTCAAATGTGCACACGTCATCATCGCCGTCTAGAATATTTCGTTGGCGAATGCGTTGGTTCGTGTTACTGCAAAATATTGAATTAGTATGCATTTTCGAATTTTTCGGACGATGCACCACGGTGTGTATTGTCTCCATCTACAGATTTGTAAAATTGGTTATTACAGTATTCGAATTTGTGATCCCTCATAATCAGGCTATTATTTATTGTCATACGACGGAAATCGTCTCTGAGACGACAATAATACATTATTCAAAATCAACATCCCTCACAATCAGACTATCTATTGTCATGCGACGGAAATAAACTCTGGCTTTCGACAATACCTTGAGATGGTGCTTGAGCGCAAACGTTGCCGGGCACCGCGAACAGGCAAACTGCTTCAAGCCCGTGTGGATCACGAAGTGATACTGCAATTGTGGAGAGTTACAACTTGGGAGCCCTACGGTTTGAATTTAGGATCCGTAAAGCTAGGAAGTACTCCATCGATATAATAATTTTATAGGCACTGAGGTAACATTCTGTAATTCACTCGTTCAGAATGAATTACAGAATGTTACTGTTCGTAAGCACTAGTGTCATTAGTCGATCATTCATCAAGTCGAAATTGAATTGAGCTTGAAGGATACATCTTATATTGAAGAGCAAGACTCGAACTTTTAGCCTCATAAAACTTCTGATGACAGCCTTGCACTTGACTCTTTGACTGCCTCTTACCAGACTGACAGTTAGAGCAACAGGGGAACGTTTTTCTGCTATTTTTAGATAGTGCTCCCGATCAGTTTGAACAATCAGCCGTGCACCCAATCCTCTCGAAATAGAGTTGAGATTGAAGCATACATTTTGATGTGAAGAAAGCTAGAATTATTCTCCAGCATGAAACTGTCTGATGTAAGCCTTACATTATCTACACTCGACTTTCCCCTGTCCCTGACCAGACTGGCGGTTACAGAAAGAAGCAATAAGTGCTCGTTCTTCTCTGCATGGAAAAGTATCCCTCCTGGACGAACAAAGTCTTTCCCCGAGCAAAAACTGAAATTACTTTCAGCTGCGATGGTGTCTTGAACTTGTCGCCACATTCAGGACACGAAAATTGTCGAAAGTCTGTGTGGCTGCGAAAGTGGATCTAAAACAATCAGAACGAAAATAGAAAAAAAATTCTCGATATAAATAATATAATTATTATTATAAATGTAAATCGTACCCTGAGCTCTCCGCGCGTATTGAAGAATTTGCCACACTCCGTACAAGGAAACGGTTTCTCACCTGTGTGCAGTCGAAAATGGCTCGGAAATTATGGGATTAATTTTGGGATCATACGACCAAATATTTACTTTATAATATATTCGATTGAAGGACACAAGACATTCCTGGCACTGTTCGTAGTAGATTTTTGGAGGCTTGTTAATTGGTCTTCCGATGTGAACAAGTCGATAGACCTGAATTTGTGCTGAGCTAACCGTATATTGTCGGGAACCCGAAGCACCCTAATTCTCACTCCCGAACAGTGCCAATACTGCACGCCACGTTCTTTAAATCACCTCAGATCAAGAGACCGCGCAGTCTGTCATTGGTATTGTCCGGACTTTGTAAATTCGAACGCATCGGGTACCCGACAATATTTTATGTAAATATATAATTCAAAACGATTATACCTGGAGAGATGATGACGTGCTGAAAAGCTTGTTGCACTCCACGCATTGAAATGGCTTTTCGCCGGTGTGAAGGCGGAAATGAATCGGAAATTCGGGCGTTTACTTACATTTTATTGTCGACGGAATCAGCTATACGGAATGCACGTTCATCACCCTACTAAATAACGCGCAAGGATGCAATGGGCGAAGTTTCTACTGGTTTTGGCAGAGGGAGATGAGCGTACACTCTATTGTGGAAATTCCGTCGGCAATAAAAAAGAGTTGGGGCTCAATTCACACGCCAATGATCTTATCGGAGGACTTAGCACCTTGAAATAGGTTGTGTTGAAGGAGCCAAGACATTCCTGACACCGAACGTAGGTAGGTGGTCTCTGAAATGATATGTTTCCTTTCAATTAGTTTTTGGGACTATTTAATTATTGGTCGATCGCTGCTCAAATTTCATCAAAAGGATTCTGAAGCGGAAAACCGTTTTAGATTTCTATCCGATGTCATGGCATGTTGGGCGGAATTTGTCAACCCGTATTTAATAATTGACCCCTTGACTCGGACGAGAAATAGATAAGTAAACTGCCCAAATACCGTGTAGCGCCTCCTGTTTCTGAACGGTTGTCCTCCTCCGCTGTGGAGAAGCAGATGACGCTGAAATCTGGATTTTTCAATGTCGTGTAATACTCGAATCCACAGCATTGAAAATTTTTGAGTACGCGTGCAACAATTCCGCTCAACCGGCAAAGTTGGCCGTGAGGAATCACTGTGTTTATCGCTTTGCACACAGAAAAAAATCTGCCAATGATCTGTCAATAATGTCAGATTATCCGCCAATTTGCGACATTCAGATTCAATCTGCCAATATTGGCAAATTATCTGCCAATATTGGCAGATAAATCTGCCGATATTGGCTCTGAATGTCGCAAATTGGCAGATTTTTTTCTGTGTGTGTTTGTTACGGTAAACAAAGTAACGATTCTGCGAATCTCCTCTCACCTCCAATTCAAAGGCTTTCCGAAATGAAGCCCCACAGTTGACGCAGTCTTTTCGTCTCACAATGTGCATCATGAAGTGAACCTGCAAGATAAATTATTGATTTGTTATCGATCGATAATTCCTTACGCTGTACTCCTGCGGATTGGGGAGGATCTCGTGGCAAAAGCGGCAGATTCTTTCCATGCTTCGATCCATCTCTGAGAAAAGGATTCGGTTTTTTCATAATCGAGATCCACGATGCATGTGTTTCGAAGGATGTAAAAAGGCCAAAATCTGGACTGAAAGCGATCGAGAAGAAAGAATTTGATCATTTCTGTGCACAATGGAATGAAGACACTTTCAAAGGAGGTGGTCGGAGAAAGGGCCCGGGGCTATGCCAGTGGGCAGTACAGGAGCCATCTACAAAGGAATCTTGGACCGAATCAGAGTAAAAGTGCGAAGAGGTGCAAAGTGATTTTTGCATTCGACACGCATCACTGCCAAAATGCTGTAATCCATGCCTTTATTCGAGCCTGGGGGCGAAGAAAGCGATATTGTCGAGAACCAAATTATTCTAGTTCCCACGGTAAACTCATCTCGGAGGAAATATGTTCTCTAGATTGCTGTCCCTGCCAATCACCACTGACACCGGGGTTTTAGAAATCATGGAGATTGAAAACCCAAGGATTCTCAATAACACATGGCAAGAGCAGTCCGTATTGAACGCGAAAAGAAACTGCACTTCGACGACAGTTACAACAGCTATACAGCACCTTGCATGATCGAATGCGTCGAAGAGGCCTTGATCTTGCATCCGAAAGACTTTTTACTTCCAGGGTCATGTCAAAAATTTGGTAAGCATAACTTATGTGAGAAGTGGGTCAATGTGAGGTGCATCTACAATCGATCTGCCGTCCGCGAAATAGGCAATGGGATTGGAGTGGGCCAGCGCAGACGATTGACGCACAAAGTTAACCAGCCCGTGTTTTTCAAATGCTCTCTCTGGCAGGATGCATTTACTGAAACTATCAGTTAATTCTGCTTCACTCGCGAATATATTCTGGAATATTACTTTTTATCTCGTTCTGTTGAGGGTTCTGAACTGGGAGAGCCATGGCAAGCGGCTCAGCAGCGCCGGATGCCGGTTCAGGTATTTTACCGTTTTAATTATAACATTTATAATACGTAATAATAGTATTAA
Source organism: Levipalatum texanum (assembly GCA_014805385.1). Lineage (NCBI taxonomy): Eukaryota > Metazoa > Nematoda > Chromadorea > Rhabditida > Diplogasteridae > Levipalatum > Levipalatum texanum. Next base: position 8,199 of record JACMIG010000868.1, read on the forward strand.
TGATGATATTTAAATTAATTTATATATACGATTGCTTTGTACCTTTCGGATCGAAAATACTAAGCCCATTTTCAGCGGCATTTGATCACGGCGAGTTGATGAACCTCGAGCAGACGTACAACTGGGAGGTGAGCTATATTCATTTATTTACATTAGCGAATTTCGCCCAGTATATGGGTTTCTCGCATTTGACGAAAAATGTCTGAAAATTCCGTGTCCTTGAGGTCGGCGAAATCGGTTTCGATGGCGGCGAGAAGTTCTACGTGTATGTTTCTTTAAGATACTTTCGTGGAGTATTTATTGCTTTTAAATTATGTTATTCGCGAAAAATATAACTAGGTTATTCTGCAGGCCGCAGCAGTACCTCAGCTACATATCGGAGCTGGCGGAGAAGGTAAGATGCGTACTCTTGATAATTGGCCCAAACCAATCACTTCCAGGTCGACTGGATGCAGCTCATCGCTGACGAAGCCGATTACGACAACCCTCAACTCATGCTGGAGGTCGGATTTATTTCACCATTTTGAAGCTACTGGATTCATTTCAATCGATGACTTTATTCTAAATCGACGGTGTTCAGAAGGAACGGGCTGCGAAGAAGCGCGAGAAGCAACGCAGCCGCAACGCAATGAAAAATAAGGTTGGGACATGCCAGGCCATTTTTTTATAATTTGTTTATTTCAGCCCGAAGAACGCGAAGTTCCCGAAGCCGGACCATGGCATGTGGTCGCTAAGAACCTTCAGTGCGTATTTATTTATAGAAAACATGTTCCAGCTGTTTAGCAACTAGTTTAACAAGATAGATTAATATTACATAATATCGAAATAAGTATTATTAATAGTAATAATTAAATTCTTGCAGCGACTCGCTCCAGGAGATTAATGTCCTCCTCGACAACATCGCCATCCTGCAGCGCACTGATTACGTCAAAGCCATGCGGGTTTGTTCTGGACGGCAGAGAAATAATTGTAGTAAACTTTGTGCAAACTTGCTGAAATCTACCGAAATATTGTTTTACATTTTAGTAGAAATATCATTGAATTTCCTGGTGCTTGGTTGTACCTGAAATATGAAAAATATTCAGCTATATTTTGAGAAATATCTATCTGTCCTAACAATAAGAATAGAAGAATCATTCTCCCCTTACAGGTAAAGGATCCCGTTACGGAGTACCCCGCGCACGGTGCTGAAATCGTGGCAGCCAGCAAGGGCTTCCAATGGATCGCCAAGAGAAGGGTTTGTGTTTCTATATCAATCGATAATTATTTAAAGTCAATTAATCCAATTTTGTAGGCCCTCGAAGAGGGGCGGAAGATGGTGGAAGTGGCGTTGTCGGAGCGCGGCAAGGCATCCTCCGACGCCAATCCCAAGCAGCGCGACAACGAAAAATTCTTCCAGTTCGTTACTATTTTATTTTTTAAAGCTTATGCTCTTGCAAGGAAATATTTTTTGTAAATCGCATTTTAAATTTCGCTAAGCTTCAAAATCATCCCTATCTTTCCAGAGAACTCCGTAAGATGCGGGAGCTGTACAAGGTCCGCAAACATGGCGAAACTATTGTCGGCGACCTCGGATACAAGCAATGTAAGAATATTTTTATTAAAATAAAATTGGCTTGAAGAAAATATAGGATATTGTCCCTTGACCTGTTTAGATTTCGTCTTGGAAACTTCAGTTTTTTCGACTTCCTCTGGAGTAATTGTTACGTCCTCGAGATAGGTTTGAGAAGAAAATATGCCCCATTTTCGATTATTTCGATTCCGCGAAGTCTGATTGAGATTTGTTTTATCTGGAAATTCAGTGCGATTTTAGTCGGTCGAAAGCCGATGTTATTTCGGCCATCAGTAAATTCATCGACCCTCATGATGAGACAGGTTTCAGATTCGCCAATTTTCCGATCATTGAATATCGCAAAGTCTGATTGAGATAGATTTCACGCGGAAATTTAGTGCGATGTAATTCTGTCGAAATTCAATCCCCACGTCAAATCGGCGAATTGCCATTTAAAAAAATAGGTTCTATCTCCTTATTCTGCAGTCGGAAATCGCATCGACAATCGTGGCATCTTCGACATTACGCGGAGGGACCTGAAGAAGGGAAAGGAGGACGAAGCGAGGATCGATGCTGCGAAAGATGGAGAGGAGGAGGGAGGAAGGAGCATGCTCATTGTGAGGAAAAGGGATTAGGAAGATGATGATAAAAGAGAAGGGATGGAGGTTGGAGAACGGGATCGTGTGGTTTTTGAGGGAGGAGTGAAAGATGGGGGTAGGCATGGAAAATGTGGTGGTAAGAGAAGGGAGTAGAGGAGGAGTGATATAAGATAGATGCAACAAAAAAAGTGTGGTGTACTAAATCTCGCCGGCCTGTAAAGTGCACTCCCTGCATGCAAGAGATCAATTTACAGGCAGGCGAGATTTACTACACCATACTTTTATTTACTTGAGCCCAAGGGGAATTGCATTTACAGGTCAAAGTTCCCGGTGATCTCATGCGCCGCACGCTCCTCTCTGTATCGATTGTTCGAGGTTTGTGGGTCATTGAAAGCCGTTGAACAATTAGAGATGGGCTGGATGTTTCGGTTTTCTAGATGCCATGAAACATAACATGGTCAGATTTAAAAAAATTGAAACTTGTCCCTCTCTCTCCATCAAAACAGTTGGCTAAAACTTTTTTATCACGCATTTACCTGTTTCAATTTCAAGCCTTTATATCTATCCTATTACAGACGACACCTTCGGACCCGGCGGTATGCCCGAGTACGGCGACGAAGCCTTTGCGTACCTGCAGGTGTGTCGTACTGTATGACAACCGAGCGCTCCATATTCACTATTGGCACGCTAACAACGCGATGAAAGGCGTCATTCAGTATACACGTTTCATGAACGTAAATATTCCTAGTTTGCTCACAATGACTTTGTTATTGCTCAAGGTGCTTGATGATAATTAATGGCTGGAGATACCTGATCACTGACGAAAATTTATGAACCGTGATAATTTTCAGGTCGATCCGAAGGACGCCGAGAAGGTTCCATGGGAGAAGGCACTGCAGTACGCGCAAGAAACGCTGATCGCCAAGGACATCTTCAATAACGTGAGCAATTATTCCGGGGAAGGGGGGTGGAGCTAGATACAGAATGCCTTTCGAAAAATCGTTTGTTTTGAAAGCAAAGCTCTGAATTTGTTTCTTCTGTTGTTATTTTGCGGATTGAAAGTAGAAAGCTTCGAAATGCCCACCCGAATTTTAAGAATTACGAATTATTTATAATATTTCTTCCTCCTGCTAGATCTTCTCGGATGCCGTGGCGTTGAAACGACGTTTGGCCGTCGTCCGCGATGGCATCGTCTTCGTGTCCATATTCGATGACTACCTCATCCGGATCGAGCGGCAATACTTCCCCTTTACGGTATGACACGAGATGCGACCTGATTGAACCCCACCGAGCAAGACTACGGTATCATTGCAGACGGAAGACATCCCTGCGGAGGGCGACCCGTACCTCACGCGCCTACTGCATGAGTACCATCTGGCGAGGGTATGTTCATTTATTAATGGAAAAGCGATGATGCATCTTGTCGATTAACGTTGGAAGATGCACAAGCATTTCCGAAGTCGCTGAAACCTACTTTAGTTTTGTGGGTTCAGCTGACAATTTCGTGTTTATTGCGAACGGCTTTGAAACATATTTGACGTCGATAATTGTGCCAATGAAAAGGCTACTATCGTCAAAATTATTTTAAAAATTCATATCTCACTTTGCAACAAAACATCTTTTACAGGAAGCAACGCGGAAGATCCGTCCCCAGATGCTCGTCGACCTCCCGCTGACAGTCCTCCCCGAGACCCTCGACAGCCGCGGACCGCTTGCTTATACGGTACCCGATGTAAGTACGGATTATATGATTGTATCGATCGAAATCATGATTAGAAGGATATCACTTCATAAGTTCCTGTCTGAATATGGCTACTTTTTTGAACGTTGAGCCAGTCGCACTCGAGTAAATGTCTTTCACGCAATCGTGAATACTGGCGAATGGAAGCCCATTCTAGTGAACGATTTTTGCTAGGATCAACAAATCATATCAGGTAAACAGCCGCTTCAACCTCCCACTGTCGCTCCTCAGCCGTATGATTAGGGTGGGTATTTGTCTTTTTGCTGCATTTTATTGATTTTTTAAATCAGTTTTATTCCAGGCATCCGGCCACTACCACCTCGTGAAAGAAGTCGTCGAAGTTATGCAGAGCCACACGATTCTAAACGGCGATCCGCAGGTACGGAGTGGCTATTTAGAAGTATACCAGGATTGATTTTGATTATTGCATTTTGTTCAAAGTGTCGCTCATTTGATAGTTTTGATTTTTGCACGCTCATTCTGAAAACTCATGCGCATCGAATGGCCGAATTTTGCTGTATTTTGAGAAAATTGTTTTAGCTGTACTATGAGGTGGAGATCTCGTGTTGAACTCATCCTTGCTGCCTGAACTAACTGGGAATTCCTGAAACCAAAATATCCGCATGTAGCAGTGGCATTGTATAATGTCTTCCTAAAAGTTGAACTGTTCGATATGCGGAGATTAAAAAGCCCCCGATCCTTTTAGGTCAAATGGCGCTGGGTGCGGACGTCCCCAATAATTTCGGTGATCCTCGTGGAGATGACGAATCGGAATTACGACCATGTTATTGGAAAGTGAGTATAATATTTACTTAATTCAAATTTACTTTAATTTATTTTATATTAATTTTTTTTATTGTTTTGTTATTTGCTTTTTTCAGGATAACATACTTTATTCGCATCGATGCGGACTCGATTAAAGTGGTGACGAAGGACAGTGCAGAGATCAACTGTCGACGAGATTGCAAAGAGTTGCGGCAGGCACTCCATCTCATGGTAAATATATTTTATGACGAAATATAATTTTGAAAGTCCGGAGTGTTTTACCATTGTGAGACTCAACAGTACGCTTCATCACTCTTTCTATGAAGCATAACATTCGTAACGAAAAATAGATAGAGCTGCAGGGGACTCATTATATTTATTATTATCCAGATCCGGAACTTTTTATCAGTCCGAACTTACTACGTTTACCGAATCTGGCTTTGTTCAGAACGCGATCTTCTACGTACATACGGTGACGGCGCTAGCGAAGGTCGCCAATTACCAGGTGATAATAGGTTTCGCGACATTTGTATTACACGAAGAGAATTCGCCTTTCAATAACAGTTTGGCCAGGGTTTTTCAACAAAGCGTATCTTTTTCCAGATTTTGCACACGAACATGAATGCGATGGATCCCGTCGGCATCCCTGCACCGACCGTTTACATGGTACGGTTTGGGAGGAGATGGGTGTGAGGGGCGGAGGAGGAAGAGAAGGGGTATCTGATGCACAACAGGTAGAGTCACCTGAAACTGCCACAACATCGACCGGAGGAGGAGGAGCAGAGGGGCACGAATGAATGAAAGGATTTTAATGTTTTGCGACGCGAAATCGGCGACATATCATTCCCTAAAAGTATTCAAGACTAGATGCACTCGTCATGAAACATATCTTTTTTCCCTCCACGTGAACACTAAATTGAAACCCGTATTGATTCGGAAATAATTCGGGGATGTATAATAAATAAAAAGAAACATGTATAATATAAAAGAAATATTTATTACAGGTAAACGCCTCCTCGACGCGGTCGCTGTACATAGTCTTCCCGCTGGCGGAGTATCCCGTCGTGTACACGCGTCCCTTCCTCGCCCACGACACGGAAACCATGAGGATGCGGAGGTACGCCTCGTGACAATCATTAGGCACTCGTAGTAATTTTGGTGATAATTATAAGCACTCGAAATAATCTAGATCATAATTCTTGTAAGCGGCTACAATAATTGGAATTAGTGAGCGAAAAACCGAGAAGAAAGTTATTGTTGAATGAAATAAAAATGCAATTTTTTCATTTCAGACGAACTGAACAATTTTATTGATCAATTTAGGGAAACTTTCGGTATGAGTTTGTGTGAAACACAAAATGGCCGGGTTCTTTGCAGAGAACGCGAGCTGTACGGCGGCGTCAAGAGCGACTACCCCATGGAAACGGACGAGGAGCTCATCGAGAAGGAAAAGTAGGGGATATCTTTTCATGACAATCCTTATTTATTAATTTTAATAAATTAAAAAAAAATTCTATAAGTTTGCAAAAAAGCAGCGAAATGTACGTTTCACAAGTCGTGCAAAATAATTACAACGGACATCATAGTTAATAAGACAAGACGATAGTGGCGATCCGCATAATGCTTCCAAAATTTAACAATCTTTCCCAGTGGAAACTCCAACGCTAGATACTTTACAAAAAATACCAACTTTATTCTGAAAACATAAACGTAATGCTCCTTCAGATTCCTCGCCCTCAACTACGCACGGATTCCGGGAAGATCGATGTGCAAGAAATTCGACGTTCTCTTTGCCGTCCTCAGGTAGCGATTATAGATTGAGGCTGTCGAGGATTACGGTACTTTTTCCAACTTCTAGAAGCTTCTAGAAGCAGCACTGCCATGTTACGTTTTATCCTAGCTACATCGCGCATATTCCAGCGCACTAATCGGGATATCCGATTTGTTTTGTAGACCATATTGCACTAAGTTTCAAGCTTACAACGAGCGGGAATTTGAATTGTAAATTATTCTTTTGTATCGGCGATCTCATAAGATTCATAAACTTGTTTCATTTTCATCCAAGAGTGCTGAACAGGAAAAGTACAGAAATACTTTATTAGATGGCTGACATGGTCAGTGTAGTTTGATCTGTGATCTTTGATCCTAGACCAGGTAGATCAGAAGGGAGGAGGAGGTGGGGCCGCCGGAAGCTGCGAGCGAATCTCATCGGGAAGGGAGTCCATTATGGCCTGGGATTATATCCAATTTGATCTTTGATCTTTCGCGGCCTCACCCGAATCTTGTTGTAGCGCTCACGGAAGGTCAGCGAACGGTCCATCTCGATCGACTGGATTTGGGCACGGGTCTGAAGATACGGTAATCAATCGATAAATCGATAAGCGAACCTCAAAAGGGATTGCATCGAAGCCCGGCGGTCCCCCTGCTCCGGGCATCGGGATAAGTGCCTTGACTGCTGGGGGCAGCGACTCGATGAACTCGCGAATGTTGGTCTGTCGCTGCTCGAAGGCCGTTGACTAAAAATCAATATATTTATTTCAATCTATATTTTAAAATCAATACCTTGTCCCTCGAAAGCGCCTTGAACTGCGCCTGGACATCCTGCGGGAGACGCTCGAAGCCGGGTGGAGGAGGAATCTTGTCGAGGATTTCGAGCGGCAGCGAAATCATGAGGTCGTCGATTTGCTGGTGTTTCGTCTGGAAAGAGCTACTTGGTCTTTGATCTCTAGCAGCTTCCAAACCTGGGGAGGCAGTCCCATGTTCTCGTGGATTGCCTTCATCGCAGCCAGCGTATCCGCAGGAATCAGGGCTTCGATGTGCGGTGGGAAGAGCGGAGGGAGTTGGCCTAGAAAAGAGGAAAATGAGAAAAAGAAAGGTCCTGGCCGGGATCGAACCGGCGACCTTCTGCGTGTGAAGCAGACGTGATAACCACTACACCACAGGACCAGATGGTATGCCCATTCGGAAAACTGACCATTCGGTGGTGGGCCGAACTGCGCACCAGCAAGAGGTGCAATAACGGCGAGTAGGGCTACCAGCATCTTTCGAAGGCGTCTGGGTGGAATGAGAGAAGAGGAGTTTAAATACCTCCTGAGCGGTCACTCGCAGTCAATAGAGAGAACCACTCGGCGTTCTTTCCTGTGTAGGTACACTGTGTGCTCTCAAATACACCCCGTTCACTCGGTCAAAGTGGATTTTTCGGGGTTTCTAGTGGCCCATTCTCACTCCGCTTTGGCACGGTCAGAAGAGGACTAGTACATGAGTACTGGAACAACACTTCGGGGGTGTTTTATTCCGGAAATAGGCCCTGAAGCGGGATAGAGGAATCCATCGGTAATTTGTGTGCGAAAGCCAATCTTGTTAGGCGCTCGCAAACTTTTCGCGCTGTGCAAATTTTCACAGCAACAATGGAACTCCGTCGGCCTGTTTGCCCCGCTCGAGAAAACAGCAGAGAATGTCGAGAAACCATTATTTAGACAAAGTGTTGTGGAGCGGCGGATAAACCACTTCCGCCTTAAACTGCTTGATATCGGAAAAACAATACTCTTCATTAAAAACTTTATTCAAAATACAGAACGCCATCTCTTTTAAAGGTGGCGTTCACTAAACGTCACAAGTCGTTGCTTCCTCCTTGGTTTTACATGGTCTAATAAAGTAAATCCAATTTTTTCTATTGTGTTTCAGCAGGCAATTATCAGGCATTGCTGGAATCTGCTTGAATGTTTCCCAATCCCGGGTTGATGAGAGAAACAATACAATGTCAGTCCTCGATCACCATTCCAGTCTGCGATACTCCGCTTTTGTAAGAACCACGTTCAAGCTTTCCTTCGTTCTAGTTTGAAACCGTGTTGTTCGCGATGGCGCGATGCATCTTTCGTATTCCAATCAATCTGTTTCCCAAGTGGTCCAAACCGTTGTCATATCGCCCACGTAAGCGAATGCCCTTTGAAACGTATTGTTTCGCACCACAGAACATGTAAATCGTTGCCGTTAGCGGATTCCTTCCTGCGAACAAAATTAGAGCGCATCGAGTTCTCTTTATCACGCTTTCACGCCTCCATGAAACGTACTCGATGCGCTCCGCATATTCGCAGGTAGGAAACCGCTAACGACAGTGTCGCAGCGGAACGATTTATTGGTGAGCACCACAGAACTTGTAAATCGTTCCGCGCTCACACTGTGGTTAGCGGTTCCTACCTGCGAGCTGAAAAATAAAAATGCATCGAGTTCGCTTGGGCACGCCTCTAAAAACCATGCCCAAGCGAACTCGATGCGCTTCAATTGTTTAGTTCACAGGTAGGAAACCGCTAACGACAGTGTCGCAGCGGAACCATTTACAAGTTGTGTGGTGCGACCCTTTCAGCCATGCCCTTCGCCCTTCATGACCTTCCCCCGGAAGAAGATACGGCCGAGGCGCCGACGCTTCGCGCCAACATGGGAGAAGGGTAGGAGACCTTTCGAAATTGGCCTTCCCATTTTTAACCCCCCTTCCCTCATTTTTATATTTAAAGCATCAAAATTACATGAAAAAATTTCCCTGTGCTTAGATCACCCAAAGGAAATAGAAATATGAGTTTTCGATCGGCGAAATGTCTGGAGTCCGTAATTTAGAAAATGCTCCGAATTGTAGAACTTTCGTCAACGATACGGTGTCGCAGCGGTGGCCCACCATCATTGGGAAGGTTCGAAATAAAATGAGCAAAGGAAAATCTTATAGAAATATGTTCCAGAACGCCAGCACCTTCAAGGAGCAGCGCGATGCCATCCACGGGAAGTATGGAGATGTGAGTTTTTTAAAACTAAAACATTGATGAGAAAAACAATCAGACTTGGGATTGTTATTTATGAGTACATCGTAGTATTGGCAGTAAGAACGAAAATCAAAGAATTTCAACGTCTCAACGAAATGAGTTTCACAGTAGCCCATTTCAAAGACACTATCTTCGTGATGCGATCGTCTCTTGTCTTATTTGATCAAAATAATAATCTAAAAGTGCGAATTGGAATAAAGTTAAATCGCGAGTCCGTCGAGTTGGTGGGCGGGGGGGGAGGAAAGCAAGAAAATGATAAAATGTTGCGTGATGTTGTCAAATTGTTAATCTAGGTTTCCTAGGTCATATCATTTTGCGGACCGGAATGTTCTTATTTTAATACTACAATTCGTGTAAGTTTCACGAAATAGTACTCATGTCTGCACGCTCGACTCAAGTAATTGCTCAACGATATATTTTTTCAAACACTATTCAGGACGGCGTGGAAGCGGCGAAGGCCATCACCGGCCTCATGTCCAAGCTCATCGTCGAGTTTGATCGATTGATTTATTTGAGAGTATTGATCGCTCCTCAGGGTCACTCACACCCGCTACTCCATCCCCCTGCTCGAGGATTCGTACGAAGACGCAGCGCTGTGGAATGCAGAGATAGAGAGGAGGAGGAAGAGGGTGAGAGAAGTCGCTTCTATCATCATTGAGATGTCACTATTATGTGAGTCCCAAGACCTTCTAAATTCGCGTTCCGTCCAAACTGTTCTCGCTCCATTGAAAACCGATTTCTCTCGTCGTCTGCCAGGGGCGAGAGATTTTTTCTCTCATGGTCTGCCAAAGAGTTTGGTATGATAACATAGTGAAGAGTCACAACGCGTCGATAACTGTCGACGGTATCATGCTTGTCGAACAAAATGCCGATCGTCCAATGATAAAGACACGAAAAATCCAGGCGCAGATAAATAGATTGGGATTAAATCTTTTCCACGACAATGAAACAAAACGCCCATCACTTTTCAATCGAATTGCGCCACAGAACTAATTGTGTTAGCAGATACTGCTTTACGAAGCCTTCAGATGGATTCCATCGTCTTCGCACGCATAATCACATAGATTAAATTGAGATGAAACACATTCAGATGTCGGTCAACCAGCCCTTGTCTCCCGCTCTTACCTACTACACATCGGCGTGGATGTTCGCAGAGTGCTACATCTACAGGTGGGTACTTATTTATACTTCTTTTGTATCGATCGAATTACTGATTACTTATCTGCAGATACATTTTCGGAGTGATTTACGATTCGGCCATCCGCGGCTACGACTGCTTCGGAGCCCAGAAGAGGGAGCAATTCGAGCACGACAAGTCAGTTTAGTATCTAGTACTGGAGAGAATGGACCCTCGTTTGAAAAATTCGCTCGTTCAACAATGTAATGCAAAAATTCTGAAAAAATATTTGCAAATAAGACTTGACTTTTTTGATTCGCTAAATACGTTTCATGACTCTTCTAAATAAATGAATTAGACTATTCTCCGCTCGGATCTTCTTGAAATTCGTCTTTTAAACAGTAAATACACACTTAATTTAAAGGCCCGGTATCGTGGCCGCCGCTTCCTTCTTGGCACAGCGAATCGGCGCCATCTACGGGGAAGATTCCGTCGAAAAGACGAATGCCATGATCACCGCCGATCTGGAGGCATTCATCAAGGTAAAGACTCTCCTATGAGATAAAAGCAGTAGAGAGACGAGTCATCGATGCCAATCCCGATGAATATTGTCGAGCACCAAAGCGCGGTGAATTCCTTCGACCGATACTACGGATGACGGACTGCGCACAGTCCTGACATGTAGCATCTAGGCCCCTTTCATGCCTTGTTGAGTCTAACTCATCATGAATTGGACCAAGAAGTGATAGATCAAAAACGTGGGTAATCCGTCTTCCGAAACTGCATGCATGGTTATTCCCTGCTCTTGAGTGTTCGACAATATTTGGACTTTAGACGATTATCCAGGGGATATCGATTGATAAAAAAACTAACATTCTTGCTCTGCAGCTCTCACTGTGGGGCAATGTCGCGGACATGTCTCTGTCGGGCGGAGAGGCGGTGAGAAAATTTTAATATTATCTTACAGAATACCCATGACTCATTCGAGATAAACGCAGTTACGAAGTGCTTAGTTTTGCCTGCGACTATTTATTTTAGACCAGAGTCTGGATTTGATATGAAGGGAATTTTGACAACCAGTTGCCCAGAACCACAATGGTACTAATATTTCCACAGAATCTCGTGTTTCTTCACTACGGTGTTAACTTTAAAAAGTTTCGCTAGAGTGGCGTGAGTGGGTCCAGCATGCTCCCGTGTAATCGCAGCGGGTATGCAGTAAATCAATCGTGCGCTATTGTGCAGAACCAACGGGGTGACAAAGTACTTACTGCGTTTAGCGAACCATAACGTTCATTTCAGCGCGACCTTTCGGTCTCTAGAGCCGATTTTTGGCACACCAGTTCAGATTGGTCCCTAGACAAACTCCTGAAAACCGGAGCCTTCAAATCCTCGTTACCGAGGAGAGAATCACAGCGAAATTTGTTACGCGCGTACTCGGTATTGTGACATCGTGGGTTCTTGGCCATACACAGGGAAAGATCGGAGAAATTTATACAGCGTTGTTGTTCCTTGCAAATTTAGGATCGCGAATATGTCTATGTTTCAGAAGATGCTAAATACGATCAGTGTAATTTCAATGTTAGTGGAATCTTCAAATCGTAGACAAAAATTGTCTTCAATGTTCTCACAGGATCAGCGTCTCGTAAAAAGAAAAACAATGTAAAAATATAGCTATTCTTGTAGCTCCTCCGCTGTCCCTCTGCTCCTCCTCCTCCCTCGCCCGAGGAGCTGGCCCACGCGAAGGCCGAGCACCTCGTCGTCGACGACGTCGCCAAGGTCACCAGCGAGATACTCGCGGGGTAAGGATGAACCCCATCCTCTCCCTCCTCCTCTCTCCCTAAAACATCCGGATCCCCCGTTCCCTTCCCTCCAACTTCCCTACATCGCCTTCATTCTCCTCGATTCTCCTCCCCTCACCCCCCACTCTCCAGCGTATGTTTCACTGCGAGAATATAGTGACTAATGGAGTCTATCATCAATTTTATCGGACCATATAGTTACAATAAATAAAACTACTAATTACAATAAATAAAAAAAACCCCACCCCCCTTCCCTCGTCTCCATCAACTTTCCAACTCTCCCTCTCCCTCACCCTCTTGCACTCGGTTACCCCTTCCCTATCCTTCTCTTCCTTCCTCCCTCTCTCCCCTCCAGTCGACTCTCTCTCTACAGCCCTTCCTCCTCCCGCCTCGTCTCCATCATCCTCGACAACGCGGCGTCCGAGCTCGTGGGCGATCTCTGCCTGGCCGAGTACCTCCTCGCCAGCGGGACGGCCACCAAGGTTTCTCTGCATGGAAAGGTTAGTGTTCAATCAAACCAATAACGACGGAGGATTATTCGCAATCCAACTTCCTGTCATTCTATGTCATGTGAAACTTATGGCATTATTGGAATTGTTTTGAGACATGACTGGAAACTGCAGGAAACATTGTCTTTGGAAAAAAAGCAGCTTGTTTTTATAAACAACGTGTGTTTTAGGGCGCAATTTGTGTTTTTTCTCTTAGATTTGATAGGAACCGGCGTACAGACTATTGGTGCAGGCAGTTCAATCCACGCCATACTGAGCGACTGAAACATTCATGAATTGAACGTTTATATATACTTTTGAAAAACAAACCGAACAAATTATAGTTTGATCCACACTACTAAATGCATACCAGAGTGCTTACTACACCATGCGACGATTCCTAATTCATAAACGACTACATAGAAAATGTGCACTCCGCAGGCCTTTCCGTGGTTCGTTTCCGACACGACGCGGGAGGATTTCGACTGGACTCTGACTGCCCTGGAAGGGATGGAGGACGAGGCTGCGAAGAAATTGACAGAGAGAATTAGGGCGAGGATGGCAGAGGTGAGTGAGGGCGACATTTACAAAGAGACGATTGGGAAACGTCGCCCTGCCTCAGGGCACACTAACGTGGTCGGCTCACGCCTTCTGGACGCGATGGAACACGTGGAAGGAGATGAGGGAAGCGGCGCCGGATCTTCATGAGCAGTTGAGGAGGTGGGATTGATTTAGAATTAAATTAAATTAAATAAAAAATGTGTTCAGCTCCGCCCTTATCATTGCCAAGGGCGATCTCAACTATCGGAAACTGCTGCGTGATCGGCGATGGAATTGGACGGAGAGTGTGGAGGTGAGGAGAGGAATGGAGAGGGGAAGGGGGAGTTTGAGGGGGAGGAGGAGAGGAAGGAGGAGGAGAGGAGGAGGAGAGGAATAGGAGAGAGGTGGTAGAAGGGAAGGGAAAGAGGTAGATGAGAGGGAAGGAAGAGATAGAGGAGAGGGAGGAAATGAGGAGGAGGAGAGGAAGGGAAGTGGAGAGGAGATGGGAGGGGAGGAGATAACCAGGGACTTCTTAGCCTATCAAGGCAAACACGAAGAGCAAACCTCTACGTGCACAGCTCCAAATTAGATAAACACAGTAACAAGGCGACCTCACTACTGTATTTATCACATCCGACTAATTTCTTCCCTTCAGACGGCCATCGGTCCCCTCGGCCTTCCTCCCATCCTCGCCCTCCGCACCAACAAATCCGAGGTCCTCGCCGGCGTTTCCATGGTAATTAATCGTTCCGCTCAAGACCGATTCCGGTCTTTCTTCTATTTACAGGAAGTGGCTTCGCGCCTGGCCGCCCTCGATCCCACGGGAATCCATCGAGAAGTTTTCTGCACTGGAAAATATGCGGTGAGTGGAATGAATATTTGAGTTTTTTAGTTTGATTTTTTGAGTGATTTAGAACTGGAGTAGGATGTTTTGGAGCTTCGGATAGATTGTGTGACATTGGGGAATAAATTTATGGCACCAAAATTCTATGTTTCGAGCACTTCATAACAACAGTTATCAATGCACATTGCAATCTGTAGCTGATATCCTATGCCCCCAAAACTGGTTGACGAGTTTGAGACTGTTTGAGACTGTCTCGCTATCAAACTTTTTCAAACAGGCGATAGAAGCCGTGTGGCGGCTAGATGTAGTGCCTGTAATACAAAAAAATTTACTTACAAAAACGACTGTCTGATAATCTGAAAGATCATATGTACTTCATTAAGGAAGGCCTGGCAGCAACTTCGAATCCGTTGAATAGATTAAGAAAATTAAGAGAGAGCACTCGCCTATTTTACAGATTTCTTCCAATTCAGGTTGCGCAGCTCTTCGATGAGGAACGCTCCGGAAAAAAGACTACATAAAAGTATATTTTCATTATTCGGATCAATCGTGATTTATTTTTGTATGCTTTTTGTGCATTTCCGTTGAACATTTTTAGAGTACGTAAATTACCCAAATGCAGCCATTCGTTCTGACTGGTATAATATTACATCATTATTGACGCGGAAAAGAATAATGCTTCGATTATATTTCGTGCTCCTGATAAATGCGTTTAGAAAGCCTGAATATTTGTGCGGGAAAAAATCATTGGACTGCGAGAAAATACAAATAGAAAAAACGGGGGATGCTCAGGGGTGGATCTAAAATTTTACAGGATAGGATGGACCTCTTTTCTACCCCTCGAATTCTCATCTTTCTACTCCCATCATCCATTCCCTCCTTTTTCCTGCTATCCCTTTACTCCCTCCTCACTCCATCATCATCTCACACTTTTTTCCACACCAGCGTGTGTTTCAAGCCGAGAACATTATGTATGAAGGAGTCTGTCTACAATGATTGCGGCCTACGTGGTGCTAATACGAAAAAGTTGCTCCTAGCCAGCGGAAATTGTCATTGAAACGAGGACAGCATGGGAATAACCCGTGTTGTAAGCAACTTTTCAGCTTCTGTCGTTTCATTGATTACAATACCGGACCTACCCGTGGTGGGCGAGGAGCAAGCCCCTTCTCACCCACCAGGTTCAAGAATCAGTTAATCTGGATTAGTTGAGCATATCATGCCAACCAGCAAAGTTGGATGCAGAGAATGATGAATTCCTCTTCCATTCTTCAATCCAAATAATTTGCCCCTACGGGCGTTCAAAAATTGCACGTTGCTCCCATGTTTCAGGGGCAACGGCGGGCAATTGGGAAAAGTTTTCAACCAGCAATAAAAGCAACTCGGCTAGGCCTCATTGTTCACGTTATCGCCACTGCGCAAAGCTGACGAGGCGCAGTTTGTCCCTGCTATAATGAACGGTGTGCGATACAAACGCGCCGGGTTCGCAGCCAGAACCCCAGCCCGTAGGTGTCGCAAGCAGTTCATAATTGACCGAATTCGCAAAGAGTTCGGGGAACTCGGGATAGAATAAAACAGTCTATGCTTTCTCTGCATGAAACTATGCCCGTTTCGTCTCAGATCATTTTTAGTTAATTTTTCAAAAGCTCAGGCCAATTTGCCGAGGAAGAGCTGACAAGCTCTTTTTTCGACGTTGAAAAATCCCATCCCGTCCGATCTGCGAAACTAAAGACACGGTGGGCTGGACCAGTTTTAGGTGCAGGGAGTTCCCAGGAATCCCCAGTGCTGTAAGCAAACTCAGTCCCCTGCTGTAACAGTGACTATTGTAGAGAGCCCTAAGAATTATAATTCCCACGTCCGTGCAACCCCATGACGGACTGCGCACGCTTTTGATCTACCCAATCGTACCCATTTCATGACCCGTGTGATTCGACTGGCCATGAGATTGGACTAGAGGAGGTAGATCAAAGTCGAGCGCAGTCCATCATTGGGGTTGTCCGGACGTGTAAATTGGACCGCTTCGGGTTCTCTACAATACATAAAACACTCTACTTTCAGCTTTGCCGACAAAGGGCTGACAGGGTCTTTTTGAAGACTCGAAAACACCGCATCCCATTCGATCTGCGAAGCTATGTAAATAACGGTTAGCCGAGCCAGTGGTTGAAACGAGGACTGCATGGTCATTCCCAGTGTTGTAAGCAATTTTTCAACTTGTTATTTCATTGAGTGCAATACCGGGCCTAACCGTGGTGGGCGAGGAGCAAGCCCCCTCTCACCCACCAAGTTCAAAAATCAGTTAATCTGGATTAGTTGAGCATTGTAGGCCAACCAGCACAGTTGGATCTAGAGAATGATGAATTCCTCTTCCATTCTTTAATCCAAATAATTTGCCCCTACGGGCGTTCAAAAATTGCACGTTGCTCCCATGTTTCAGGGGCAACGGCGGGCAATTGGGAAAAGTTTTCAACCAGCAATAAACGCAACTCGCCTAGGCCTCATTGTTCACGTTATCGCCACTGCGCAAAGCTGACGAGGCGCAGTTTGTCCGCGCTATAATGAACGGTGTGCGATACAAACGCGCCGGGTTCGCAGCCAGAACCCCGGCCCGTAGGTGTCGCAAGCAGTTCATAATTGACCGAATTCGCAAAGAGTTCGGGGAACTCGGGATAGAATAAAACAGTCTATGCTTTCTCTGCATGAAACTATT